>JAOXYA010101257.1:0-22678 GCA_028565675.1 Sorex palustris | reverse complement strand
TTGCTGGGCTCTCCGAGAGGGGCAGAGGAATCGAACTCAGGTCGGCCATGTTGGCTGCATGCAAGGCAAACGCCCTACCCGCTGTGCTATCGCTCCAGCCCATCTGAGGGGTAGCATAGAATTTTTTGTTTGTTTGGTTTTGGTTTGGAGTCACACTCTATGGTGCCCAGGGGCTACTCCTGGATTAGTGCTCAGGGATACACCTGGCTCAGTGCTCATGAGCTACTCCTGGCCTAATGCTCATGAGCTACTCTTGGCTGAGTACTCATGATCCAACTGGATCAGTCTCGGGGCTACTCCTGGATCTGTGCTCAGGGATACTCCTGACTGAGTGCTCAGGGGATATGCCCCAGTAGTGCTTAGGAACTGCATGGATCCTGGGGCTGGACCACAGGCCTCCTGCACACAGACCTGTGTCTGAGCCACTGCACACACTCCCTAAGGCCAAGCACAGAGTTCAGAGCCTTTCTGCTTGTGGGCTAGTCGTCCATGGAAATAAAAAATTTGGCTCCACACAAATGTCTCGTATTTGCTGTTTAGCGCTTGCTTGCTTCTCACTCTTTTTTTTGGGGGGGGGGTGCACATCCAGCAGTACTCAGGGCTGACTCTGGGCTCTGTGCTCTGGTGGGGCTCAGGAGACCCTGTGTGATGTGGTGTGGAGACTGACCCAGCTGGGCCATGTGCAAGGCCAGCTCTCTCCTGCTCTCCGCTCTGGCCTTGAGACGCCTGCAAATGGACCGGGCCATGGCAGGGGCCAGGCCTCGGGCTGAGCCGCTCAGCCCGCCCGTCTGTCTTTCTGACTCAGACTTCTCCGGGGTCCACTGCTGCCAGCACTACCCCAGCTGCCCCATTCCCCTCAGCCACAGAACAGAGCCCTGGGAACCGGGGAACCCTTTGCAAGCCTGTCCAGGCCAGCATGTCCCATGATCTGGAGCCCGGTGACTTCTCTGGGTCCAAGTAGTGTCTTCAGCAGCAAAGTGACGGCAGTGGCCTGGTTGGCTACGTGCCAGTCGTGTCGACCACTACCTCCAACACAGGGACACCCTCACCAGACCCACGAACCCTGCTAGCGCTGCTCACAGCGCCCAGCTCTCTTTCCTGGTGCCAGCTTCTACTTTTAATCCTTTCATATCTATGAAGGAATATTCTTTTTTTTTCTTTTTGGGGCAACCCGGCAATGCACAGGGTTTACTCCTGGCTCTGTACTCAGGAATTATTCCTGGCCCTGGCAGTGCTCGGGGGACCATATGGGATGCTGGGGATCGAACCTGGGTTGGCCGCGTGCAAGGCAAACACCCTACCCTCTGTGCTAACACTCCAGCCCTGGAATATTCTTTCTTAGTTACGGAAGAATACAGCTCTAGTGGCAATAGGACAGTGGGAGGCGCTGGTCTTGCACAAGGCTGACTCAGGTTCTATCCTCAGCATCCCACACGGTCCCTGAGTCTAGTCAGAAGGTCCCTCAGCACAGAGCCAGGAGTTATCCAGATTCCTGGCAGTGTGCCCACCCCCACTACATACTACTCTTTCTTATCTATTAATAAACTTGAACAATTAAAACAGGTTTTTGTTGGTTTGGGGAGCCAAACCTGGAAGTGCTCAGGGATTACTCCTGACTCTGCACTCAGGATTCACTCCTGGCAGTGCTCAGGGGACCAGATGGGATACCAGGGATTGAACCCAGGTCAGCCATGTGCAAGGCAAACACCCTCCCCACTGTACTTTTGTTCCAGTCACATTAATAGAAATTTTAATACAGGGTATTTTTGTCTATTAATTGCATGTGATACTGTGTAATGGTTCCTTTGTCTATTGTACTTAATAGTAACTATTTCCTTGGCTCTTATATTTGCTCCTCAGTATCACCACCTTTTTTCTTTCTTTGCTTTTTGGGTCACACCCTGCGATGCACAGGGGTTACTCCTGGCTCTGCACTCAGGAATTACTCCTGGTGGAATTACTCTGTATGGGATGCTGGGAATTGAACCCGGGTCGGCTGCATGCAAGGCAAATGCCCTATCCACTGTACTATTGCTCCAGTCCCAGTATCACCACCTTTAGTACTTACCATTTCCTTTGCTGATTTCTGCATTTAATACTTAGGAACTTGTCCCTTTGTCCACTCCCTGCCTGGTCCCCCCCCACCCCGCGCTAGTTGTAGGAAGAGCCGAAGGGAGCACACCCTTAGCCTGTCTCTCCTCCAAGAGCTGGGGTCTGAACCACAGGCACCATTCCATCCCATTTGTGGGGTGACCCAGATATGTATGAAGGTGGCATGGAGGCAGGGAAGGAAAACAGAACTTAGGCTGTCCACCTAAGAACTTAGATGATCCCGGGCTGAAGAAATATGAAAGGACTGGGGCCAGAGCAACAGTCCAGCAGAAAGAGTGTTTGCCTTGCAAGCAGCCGACCCTGAGTCGGTCCCCAGCATCCCACAGGGTCCCCTGAGTACTGTCAGGAGTAATTCCTGAGCGCAGAGTCAGGAGTAACCCCTGAGCACCTCTGGGTGGGGCCCTCAAAACAAACAAAAGAAGAAATACAGAAGGACACCTTCCCCACCCGCCCTCCCCCCCGAATCCAGCGGGATCAGGGCTGTTTTGTTCTCACTACCAGGTTCAGTCTGTGCCTGGTGTACCCCACGCTCTACCACACAGCGTGCCACTGGCATCTTGGCAGATGCTGAGCCCTTAGCACCCCAGTGTATCTCTTTTTATCTCCCTCGGCCTCTCACGCCTCTGCGAGGCTCAGCTGTGTGAGGGTCCTGCCCTCAGTGCCTCCCCATCTGGAGATTTCCGCCTGATAGACCCACCCCCCACCCATGTCACCTTTGAGTGGCAATGCAGTCTCGGACCCTGGGGCACCCACATCTGTATTTTCTCCAGTTGCTTCTGATTTGAAGGGAAGCCCTGGTTCGGGACATGGAAGTTTTTTCTCTTTTTTTTTCATTTCTTTTATTTTTTTAACTTCCCCTTTATACTATATATAAACACTGTGGTTTACAAAGTTGTTCATGATGATTCATTACAGGCATTCAATATTCCAACACCAACCCCACCACCGTTATACCTTCCTTCCACCATTGTCTCTAATTTTCCTATCCACCCTGAAGCCTGTCCTCATAGCAGACCCTCAATAACTTATCTTATATTGCTTATTATCAATAATTTGCTAACAGAATCATCAAAAAACATTTCCTTAGAAGAAAGAGTAAATTGTTGCATCTCACCAAGGAGCCATTAAGTCCTTGTATAAGAGATTACTAAGTGTGGAGTTCATGCCCACTTCAGTCAACTTAATCTGTGGCTGAATAAATAGCAGTACCCCTACACTAAAAAATAACTTAGGGGCTGAAGCAGTAGCACAGCAGATAGGGCATTTGCCTTGCACGCAGCCAACCTGGGTTTGATTCCCAGCATCCATATGGTCCCCCGAGCACTGCCAGGGGTAATTCCTGAGTGCAGAGCCAGGAGTAACCCCTGTGCATGGCCAGGTGTGACGCAAAAAGAAAAAAAATCAAAAGAAGAAGAAAAAGAGATTACCAAGATATTGTTACAGGTTAAGCCTTCTGTGTTTATATTTTGTTAACTGAGATTGGTTGCCTTCTTGGAAATTTTTTCTTTTTCTTCTTTTGGGGAGGTGTACCCTACAGTTCTCCAGGCTTACTCCTTCTGTCTCTGTGTCAGGAATCACTCCTTGTGAGGCTCAGGGGGACCCTAGAAGAGTTCACAAGGCAAAGATCTTCCCTTGCCTTGTCACCTTGCTGGCCACCTGCCTTGGCAGGTTTTGCTGGTTGGGGCCACTTGGCTAAGGGGGGGAGGAGGTGAGGGGAGCTTGTTTGCTCATCTGAGCGAGCAGAACCCAGGTGAACGTGTACTTTGAGAAAATGCACCCCAGCTTCTAAAGCTCCCGTGTGAAAGGAAGCGTGTAGACTCTTTCACTCATAACTGGGGTGCATGTTAAAATCATGCTGCTGCAGATACAGTTGCATAAAGAAAAACAGAGAATAGCAGTGTGGGAGGAGAGAGACCCATAGACTGGGGTGCAGGCAGGAACTCTGGATCCCATTCCTGGTAGCAGAGGGTACCCTGTCACCACTGAGATCCCTGAACAGTGCACTGGGAGTGACCCAAAATCGAATACAATAAACTAGGTGAGCTGCTGGACAGATAGTCCAGTGGGGAGGGCATTTGCCTTGCACACGACTGACCCAGATTTGACCCCCAGCATTCCCTATGGTCCCTCGAGCACTGCCAGGAGTAATTCCTGAGTGCAGAGCCAGGAGCAACCCATGGTGTGGCCTGAAAACCAAATAAATAAATAAATAAATAAAATGTTTAAGAAAATGCATGTTCTCTGTGTTTATTCCCTGTCACAGCCAAAAAAAAAAAAAAAACGGGCGCGGGTGGGATGCGGAAATAATAGTTTGGTCCTCAGCTTATGGGTACCAAAGAGAGAAATTGATTGACAACACCTAGCTCCATTCCCAAGCTTGTGTCCAGAGATAGCTAGCTGCTTCTTCCTCCAACTTCGGGTGCTTTTGGATGTTGCTGGGGTGTCACTCCCAGTAGTACTTGGGAGTCCACAAGCAGTGCTGGCGGGAGGGGGGGGCTGTGACTGAAGGCTCTCCTGGGCCGGACAGACAGAACTCAGGCATTTACCATGACTCTGTGGCTAACCCGGTTCAAATTCTAGCACCATGTATGAGCCCTGAGCACCGCCATAGGCCCCTCCCAAGCAGAGGACCGAGTAGCCTCTGAACACCGCCCAGAGTGGCCTCCAGCCTCCCCAAAAGCAGGATATCCTGTGAACCCCACACCCCCACATCTCTCCCCTAAGAAGGCACCAGAACCAGCTGGGCTGTCCTGGATGGCGCTAATCCTCTTTCAGCCCTGGGTCTGGCATGCAGCAGCGGAAGCTGCAATTACTGTCATTCTTCACCCTGTTTCCCCTCCCTTCCCCACACCCCAGAGGACTCGGGGCTTGGAGAAAGAGGAAGGGAAAGCCTTGCATGCCCTGACTCAGCCTTGCATGGGGCTGGCCCCACCACCCTCACCCACATCGTGTCCGCCCGGCGGGGCCCCGTGGATGAGCCACAAGGTGGGATTTGAACTTCGGTCCGTGGCTGCATTCCCAGCACTGCCCCCTGAGTCAAATCTTCCCAGTCCTGGCACTGCAGGTCCTGAAGCCTGCCTGGGGTCCTCCCGATCTCTCCTGGGCTGCCTGGGTTCCTGGGGAACATGTTTCATTTGGGGGAAGTGGGGACCACGCCTGGCAGTGCCTGGGGGCCCCTCCCAGCTTTGTGCTTGGGGCTCATTCCTGGCGCTGCTCAGGGATCCAACCTGGGACTCCTGCGTGCAGAGCCTGAGCACCAGCCGGTCCAGCCGTCTCGGCCTTTTGTGATCGTTTAGTCCGAGACGCTTTGGCCCAGCCTTCTCTCCCCTCCCTCTCCTCCTGCCTCCAAATCGAGCGTCTCATTGTCTGAAAAAAAAAACACGTCAGTCATCTGTGGCCTCTTTTACTGGCCGGGAAGATGACTCAAAAGGCAAGTGTGGATGTTTGGCTGTACCAGGCCCAGATTTGCTCCCTGGGCACCACCAAATGCCCCCTCACCCCCCACTGGTGGGAATAACCCCCAGCAGCACAATGGGGACAGCCGCCTCAAAAGAAAAGAAAGTTTCCTTTTTTGTGGGAGGTTGCACCCAGAGGTGCTCAGGGGCTACTCATGGCTCTGCACTCAGGAATTATTGCTGGTGAGGGTGCTGGGGATGGAACTTGACCGTGTGCTAAGCAAGTTCCCTTTTCACTGGACTATGAGTCCTGGCCCAAATCCATGAACTTTCTTGAATTAGCACTCTGAACTTCCCTTGGCAGGAGCAGGTTGGGAATCAGCGAGTAGTACCCCGACAGGCATTCTAAGGTGAGGCAGGGCAGGCTGTAAATGTCTGGGTTAAGATCCAGGCTGTGGACATTGACCACCAAGAGGCTCAGAAATGACCCACCTCAGCGCTCAGGGAGGGGCAGCCCACTCAGCTCCTTGGAGAAGGTGTGGGTGAGCTGCCCGGTGGGACAGGATAGCGGGGAGGGTGCTTACCTTGTATGTGCCCAGCCCAGGTTTGATCCCTGCACCCTAGATGGTGCCGAGTCCTTCCGGGAGTTATCCCTGAGCACAGCTGGGTGTGCCTCCCTTCAAACTGTGCCCTCAGATTCTACCTTCCAGAAACTGAGAGTAAGCTCTCTTTCCTATCCACCTGCAGCTTCTAATCTTGACCTTGGCCCAAACTCTTATTATCTGGGTGCACAGAGGATGGGAGCGGGGTTGGCAGATGCTTTGCATGCGGGAAGCCTACACTCCATCCCCCCCAACTCATGGGTGACCCCACACTGAGCCAGGCGCATCCTGAGCCCCACTGGGGTGGTCCCTCAAACAACCACCACAAAACATTATTTGCCCCCAGAATTCCCTTTCCTTCAGCCCCAACCAACTCCGGGGCCTAGAATGTTCCAGGTTTGTCCTTCATGTCCCCTGCCTCCTCCTCGGGACTTAATCCTGTCTCATCACTTGCTGTTCTAAGATTGTTGTCTCGGGGCTGGAGCGACAGGACAGCAAGGACAGTGTTTTTGCCTTGCATGTGACCAAGCCAGGTTTTTAGTCCCTGGCACCACACAAGAGCCCTAGAGCACTGCCAGGAGTGATTCCTGAGCACAGAGCTAGGAGTAAGCCCTGATCATCATCGGGTGTGGCTCAAAAAACAAAACAAAACAAAACAAAAATACCGTGGGCTGTTCTTCTATTCTGGTTTGTGGGGAGTGGGGCATTTGGAGTGGGTTCGTGCGTTTCACTTCTTCACGCGGCTGCACTTGGGGACTCAGCAGTAGAATTCAGGTTGGGTGACCCTAGTGTTGGATAATCTGGGTGATCATTTGCACTACGGTGCAAATTTCCTGTCCCTTGTCCCCTGTAACCCAGCTCTCTGCCTGTCCTTTTGCCCTCGGGATTCCAGTTCCATTTCTGCCTCTTCCTTGCCCTCATCACCAGGTCAGCTCCCAGCTCAGCTTTCCAGGGCCCACTCCTCCATTCAGAGACTGCCACGGCTGCAGAGGAGTCCCCATATAAAACTGGGGGCAGCAGCAGCACCCAGTGAAGGTAGCCCGGAGTCCTTACAGCCAAAGAGAGTGGGGCAGAGGGAAGGGATGCTTGAGAGCAGGATCCCAGATCTCCCCTGTTTTATTACTTTTGGACACACACCCTCAGGGCTCAGGGATCCCCTGTTTTATTTATTTAATTTAGTGTGTGTGTGTGTGTGTGGGGGGGGGTGATGTTCAGGGCTGACTCCTGGCTCTGTGCTCAGGGGTCACTCCTGGCAGGGCTCAGAGGACCCTGTGAGATGCCAAGAATCAAACCCGGGTCAGCAGCATGCCAGGCAAACGCCCTCCCTGCTGTGCTAAAGCTCTAGACCTGCTCCCAGCTTGAAGCCAAAGTTGCTGTCTTTATTGGTATTAAGTATTTCTGGGGGAGTAAGATTCTTTCTGGCAGAATGTGAAGCCCCAGGGCACTGAGTAGCCACAGAAGGGGCAGGAGCTGGGGCTGAGCCAGGAGACTGTCCATGTGGAGATGGCAAAAGCTTTCTCTGGGACTTCCTGGGGGAGGAACGGCATGTGCAAAGGCCTGGGGCCTATGCAAGGGCCTGGGACCCGTACCCCAGGAACAAAAGGGTGGAATGAAGATAAAGATGGAGACACAGAAGACAGGCCAGGGCTAGGGGCAGGATCCAGAGGATTGGGGATGCCTAGCTGAGCAGGGAAGCGGAAGGACAACCAACGAAAACAGCGGCTGGGGACAAAAGATGGCGGGCGGAAACTGGAAGAGCTGAGGTCAGTGAGGGACCCTGTGTGGCTGAGGAGTCTGCAGGCAGGGGATTCTGGAAGAAACAACCATCTCTGGACCACCCAGGGGGCCACAGCTGTTCCCAGGAGGGTCTGGGTTGCCTCATGTCTGTGCCTATCTTTCAGATGAGAAAAACTGAAGGCAGGAGAGGGCCAGGGTGTGGATGAGCTCGTGTCCTGAGCAAGGGCCGGGCTCCATGGTCAGTGGCTATGAGCAGGGAGTGGAGAGGAGGGAGGATCCAGGGGACGTGGGTGGAGCAAGTCTTCCCAAGGGCGGCAACCCAGGGAGGGCAACCCCAGGAGGGCAGCCTGGAGGGAGAGGATGCCGAGCCCAAGAGACTGGAAAGAGAATGCAGGGCCAGGCTCTCTCCTCCCCCGCCAAGCTGAGATCAGCCTGGACGTTTCCCATCGCCCTGAACCAGCCATCCGCTCTCAGCAGCTCTGCATGCCTGGCTCTTGGGTGAAGAAAGAAGCCCCCCGATGGTACTATCCTGGGCAGTTCGGGGTGCATGGTGGCGGCGGTGGGGGTGCCCGGGAGGGAGGGAGAGACTCTCTGGCAGAGTGCAAAATAGCCCAGGTTGTGCAGCATCTGAGCAGTTTGCTGTGTGACCACAGGCAGGCTGCACCTTCTCTGAGCCTCCGTAGACTCCCCTCTGTCCAAGGGCACACGGTGGCAAGCCGGGAGGTTGCACCACTGGGGGTGCCCAAAAGAGGTGTCACCACACACTCTGGAGGCTCAGATATGATGGGGGTCATGGCACCATCTCACACAGCCTCAATTTGCCCCTCTGGAAAGCGGGTTCCCTTAGACTCACCCTCGAGCACAGAGCAGATGAGGCTTGCCCTTCCCCGTGAGGCCTGAGGGCCTCCTCCCCAGGGCTCTGGCCTCTCCTCAGAGACCCAGAGTTGAGAGAAAGCCTCATCCCACTGGGATGCTTTGGGGATGCCCAGAGAGGAGGGAGTGCAAGGCTCCTACATCACCGGCTCTTACCCCACAAGAAGACAGTCAGCATGAGGTCCCCTCTGCGGGACTGGGGTACCACCACACCCCCCCCTTCACACAAGCATCCCTGGAAGAACCCAGCCTGCTGCCTCCTCCCGGACAGGCAAAAAGTCCTCGCTCGGCAGTGGCCAGCACAGGCTCCTGGTAGGGACACCCAGGGCCGACCCTCACCTGACTTCCGACTTTCCGAAGGTCTCCAATATGTTCTGGAGGTTGGCAGTGGTCAGTTTCTCCATGGCGGTGCCGGTGTGTGCCCGCGCTGAGCCTCACAGCTCTGCCACCCGGGGCCCAGCTGTGCCTACCTCCGCCAAGGGGAGGAGCAGCAGCCGGTTCTCCCAGCCTGGCCCACGCCTCCCTCGGGAGAGGCCCTGGGCACCGCCCAGTGGGGCAGGGCCACCTGTGAGGAATAGAGTCTAGCTGCCTAGAACCTTCTGGCCGGTGACTCCCAGCCACGTCCCACCCGATAGGCAAAGGATCCAGGGCTGCTCTGGGCTCACTGGGGCATTCACTCAGGGCCCTGCAGTCATCGGGAAAGAATTTACAGAGCCAGCCAAGGCCTAGGGAAACCAAGTGAGCGAAACAGTGGAGATGGAGGGAGAGAGAGAGAGAGAGAGAGAGAGAGAGAGAGAGAGAGAGAGAGAGAGAGAGAAACAGAGTGAAAGGGAGAGAGAGAAGGAGAGGGAGAGGGAGAAGGAGAGAAAGAGAGGGAGAGGGATGAGAGAGGAAAGTGAGAGAGGGGGAGAAAGAAAGAGGGAAGAGAGAGGGAAAGAGGAGGGATGAGTGAGAGAGAAGGAGAGAGAGAAAGAAAGGGAAAGAAGAGAGGAGAGAGAGAAGAGAGAAAGGAGGAGAGTGAGGGGAGAGAAGAGGGACAGAGAAGAGAGGGGGGGAGAGCCATAGAAAGGGTCCAAGCACCACTGGGCAGCTGCCCCCCAGCCTCTCGGGCTCTCACGGAAGCCCCCAGCATGCCTGGCTGACGGTCACTGGCTTCCGGCGTCTGTTTGGGGCCCCACTCTCACCCTGAAGAAGAATATCTACATTGGTTTGGAAAAAATAGCCAAGCAAGTCAAGCCCAAAAAGAAAATAAGGATACCTCTCTCCATGGTGGAGAGGAGCAGGGGTCCTTCTAGAATATTCCCTCAGGATTCTAGGCTGTGTTGGAAAAAGTTGGGTTGGATGAAAAATGACCAGTCTGTTGCTCTTCAGGACCGGGGAGATGTGTGGCAGGAACAAGACCGGGTTCGATCCTGGCACCATAATGTCCCCTAGTAGGGTCAGTCGCTAGCACCCCTCTGGAACAAAGGCGCCATGTGAGCCCCATTTGCTGCCTCATGGCATGTACCGGGACAGCCGCCCAGGGGACACCAGCTCAAGCTGAGGGAGCTCTCCTGGCTTCAAGGCCCGCCAGCATCGGGGGTCTGACCTAGAGTTGCCTCCTTCTCAACCCCTCCTCCATCACTGACTCTGAACCAGCCTTGGGGACCATGAGGGTGAACCCCGACCTTCCCACAGGGCTGTGGGGCCCACAGATCCCCAAGGGGAATGAATGGACTTCCCCAGGGGAATGAATGGCTTCAGACAGACGGTGACCACGGAGCCAGACAGACTGCCTGGCCCACCCCAGGCTAACTGTTTCATTTTTTGTCACCTTCAATGACCTTTTGTTCTCACCTCTGAGGAGGTGACAACAGGTCCCTGTTCTTTCCACAGCCACCACGGGGATGTGCCGGGACAGTCTCCAGGTCTCACCATGGCTTGTACTGAGAAAGTCACAGGGAAGGGGATGTGTGGGTGTTGGAAGGAGAACCTGGGTTCCAGAGATGCCCGGGAGAAGGAAAGTTTGGGGGGCATCCCTGTGACAGGAGAATCTGAAAGGGACGAGGAAGGCCCAGAGGCTGAGCTAGTGAACCTTGGCAAAGAAACAGCCAGGCCAGGAGGCTTTGTGGCTCCAGAAATTTGCTGACCCCAGGACCTTTGCACCTACCACCCCGTATTTGACATAGTCGCCCCAAACCCCCCACACACCTGGAGCTTCCTCCAAATTGGCCTGGCCCCCATGCCCCATTGCTCCCACCACCATCTCTACCTAACTTGCTCAGTTTACCTTCTGTTGGTGTTTGGCAGCACATCACTTTTCTCTGGGCCTTGTTGGTTGCATCTGCATTTTTGAGATACAACCTGGGTCACCTTCTGTCTCCAAGCAGAGCTCTTAAAACTCAGGGCTGTTCAATAAATACGACTGGTGGGAATAGAGCATTGTCCTGGTGTGGGGGGAGTAGGGGCAGGTCCTAGGATGTAGGGAGGAGGAGCTGATTGAATCCCACTCCCCCAAAAAATGGGGAAATTCAATCATCTCGGGGCGAGAGCACTGACTTAGCACACAGCCAATGCTGGTTTGATCCCTGGTCCCGAACACTACTTTTGAGCACAGAGCCAGGAGTAACCTCTGATCACTACTGGGTGTGTCCCACCTAAGGAAAAAAAAGAAAGAAAGAAAGGTGGAGAGAGGCTGGAGTGCAGCACTCAAGGTCCCAGCTCCTCAGTGCAGGGGCTTGTTGGAGCAACTCCTCAGCCACCTAGACTGAGTAACCCTTGAGAACGCTCCGAGGTTTCTTAGAGGCAACAGTGCTTTGGGCCCTGAGTCCAGACAAAGGCCAAAGGCTGTTGCCAGGGGCCTGATGTTGTCCGGAGAACAGGAGAGATTGATCATAGATTAATAATTTGCCAGTGGCCAGGCTTGGGGATGCGGATGAACAGAAACCTTTAAGGAAATAAGTTTTGCTTCTGTTTAGAGTAGTTTAGACTCTGAGTTTGTGGTGCATGAAGCTGCGTGTAGCCATGCGACCATTGATCTTCCCTTCTGCCTTCCTCTAGACAATCATCATCACCCGGAATGAACTTGTCTCATGTTTATTGACCATGTCTGTTGACCATCTGTAGCTAGTCAGTCTCGGCTGTGTTGGAGCCAGCTGGCCGCCCCCAGGTGTCATGCTGTTGGACAGAATATGAAGGAAGGGCATAGGTGATCCAGAAGACACCAGAGAAGCCACACTGTGGGAAGCCACCCAAGATCAGGAGTGGGTGACCTGGCTACAGGGGAGACACAGAAGGGAGAGAGGAAAGTTGGAAACCTAGTGTCACCTGGGGCTGATCTGGCCACTCATCTAGCCAGCCATCATCCATTCATCATTCGCCCATTCTTTCACTCTTCCATCACCTATCCACCTACCCATTCCTTCACCCATCCATCCATCCACCCACCCATCCATCCATCCATCCATCCACCCACTCATCCATCCATCCATCCATCCATCCACCCACCCATCCATCCCTCATCTACTCATCCATTCACCATCCATTACCCATTCACTACTCATCTACCTATTCATCTATCCATCACCCAGTCAGCCAACCAGCCAGCCATCCACCACTCATACACCCGTCTATCCACCATCAACATACCCATCTGTCGTCTGTCCATCCATACATCATCCATCCATCACCC
This sequence comes from Sorex palustris, assembly GCA_028565675.1. Taxonomy (NCBI): domain Eukaryota; kingdom Metazoa; phylum Chordata; class Mammalia; order Eulipotyphla; family Soricidae; genus Sorex; species Sorex palustris. The sequence goes on along the minus strand of JAOXYA010101257.1, from coordinate 10,289 downwards.
ATCCATCCATCCATCCATCCATCCATCCATCCATCCATCCATCCACCTGCCCATCCATCCATCCCCTTACCTATCCATCCAATTGTTCGTTTATCCATCCATCCATGCATCCATTTATCTAACATCTGGAGAATCTTCTGGTCTAGGCCCCAGCACTGAACCCTCAAATGAAACTGGTAAATCAACTCCCCACGGTGCTGCATCCCCACATGAGCTGATGAGCACTGGCAGTGTGCTGCACATGGCACAGTGTGGACATGTTCAATCCTGGGTGATTTTACTGAATCAACCTTTAAGTCCACTATTTTATTTTCTTTTGCTTGGCGCAAACCCAGTGCCTCATAGAGGCTGACCAGGCCAGGGTGCTACATGAATATGAATTCCAGTGCTTCTTTAGAACTGGAAAAACAGAAACACAGATCTGGGGAATGCTCAGAGGGTGAGAGCACACACATGCTTTTAGGAAGGAACCCTGGTTCTGCCACCAGCACCAACATTGCCAAGCAGGACCTCCAAAACCAACACCAAGCCCCCATCCCCCAAGAAACTTGAAAAAACACTTCTTTTAATGGCAAGGCTAATGCTTGGGTAAGATATTTGTTTCAGAGATGGGAGCAATAATAGTACAGTGGGGAGGGCGTTTCCCTTGCATACAACCAACCTGGGTTCAGTTCCCAGCATCTCATATAGTTCTCTGAACCTACAAGGCATAATTCCTTTTTTAAATTTATTTTGCTTTTATAAAATTGTTCAGAATAATTTGTTACATTTAATATTCCAACACCAATACCACCACCATTACACCTATCTACCACCATATTTCAAATGTTTCCACCCTGACCACCAAACCCTGCCCCCAAAGTTGGACCTACATAATTTATGTTGTGTTGCTTGCTATCAATAATCCGCTAAAAATGCTCCAATATAGTTTCCTTAGAGGAAAGTGTGTGGAGATTGTTGTATCACACCCTGGAGCCAATAAGCTCTTATATGAAAGATTACCAACATATAAGATGTCACACAGTCACAAATGCGGCCATACACTCTAGGAATTCTAAAATTTTAAATACAATTATACAGCGACGTTAAATGAATTTTTTTAAGTGGATGGTGACTTCGTGGTGCAGAGGCATCTCTTCAGTGTATTGCTCTGTGTTTCTCTCTTCTGAGAGCTTTTGCCAGAAGTAATTCCTGAGTGCAGAGCCAGAAGTAATCCCTGAGCACTGCTGAATAAGACCCCCAAACAGACAAACAACAAAAAAGATGATTCTTTTAATTTAACCCTTAAAAACTGAGCATCAAAATTTGATAAAGTCTTTCCCAAAATCTCACATTGGGGTCGGAGCAATAGTATAGTGTGTGTGTGGTGGTGGGTGGGGGGGCGGCGTTTGTCTTGCATAGGGCCAACCCGGATTCGATCCCTGCAATCCTATGGGCACCCCCAACACCCTGGGATTAATTCCTGAGTGCCAAGCCAGAAGTAGACACTAAACACTGCGATTTGTAGCCCCAAAACCAAACCAAAGCAAAACAAAAATCTCACATTGTTTCTAAGTTAAAATGATAACTTGGATACAATAAAAAGTATTCCCCTAGCAAATAGAATGTTTTTGCTTAAAGCCACGGCAGCCTGTCTGAAGAGTGCTCCATGGAGCGGAGCTTTGCACAGTGAAGGCCAGGTTCCATCCTGAACCCATGGGGTCCCTCGAGCACCACTAGGAGGAATCAGAAATAGAAAGTGGCAAGACACGGTCTGAAAAGACCCAGGGCTAAGGTGCCATGAGCTGGTCTATACGTTCAGGGTGCCCTGTGAATTCAGGGCCTTTCTGGGGTCCATTGGCAAGGTTATCCCGGGAAGGAAACAGGGCAGAGACCACCCAAGAGAGGGTCTAGTTGCTGGAGGTGTTTGGACAAGTCCAAAGCAAGGGCCTGGGGCTGGAGTGATAGTACAGTGGGTAGGGCGTTTGCTTTGCACGCAGCCGACCTGGGTTTGATTCCCAGCATCCCATATGGTCCCCCAAGCACCGCCAGGAGTAATTCCTGAGTGGAAAGCCAGGAGTAACCCCTAAGCATCACCAGGTGTGACCCAAACAAACAAACAAACAGAAAACCCAAAAACCCTGAAGCAAGAGCCTTGGGGAGAGGGCATCCCTGGCTTTGGGGGCACTGCCCTCTATATACCTGGGGTCCTGGAAGTTGGGGGTTTGGTACCAGGGAGGGTGAGGGGGCTCAGGCAGACGCCCCCCCAGGAGGATGCCCCCTCGTGTGTCCCTGTGAAGGCCCCTGCCCAGACACAGTGGGCAGAAGTAGGAGCTCCTGTTGTCCCTGTGTTGGGGGGGGGGCGCCTTCAGGGACCCCAGGCTGTGCTGATTGGCCCTCAAGACACGACTCTGCTGGTATCCAGATCATGTTACCTCTGAATCAGAGCCATGGTGACCTCTGGGCCAAACTTTGCCTTCAGAGGCTAAGAGAGCAGAGGCCTGACTGAGACTTGCTGGGGTGGGGGGTGGGGGGCGGGCAAGGCTGGGGCAGGACCTGAAAGACAGTGGTGGTGGGATAGCACGTGTGCTGGGCTCGAGACCTAAGGGAGGAGGGGGCTGGTGCCTGGACCCCAGGTCTGAGGGAGGAGGGTGAGTCTGAGAGGGGAGAAGCTGAGGGTCTGGACTACAGGTATGAAGGTTTGAGACAAGAAATTCCTGGTTTGAAGGAGGAAGAGCCAGGGTCTGAGGGAGGAGCCTATGAAGGTCTGAGGAAGGCGAGTGTGAGGGTCTGAGAGAGGAAGACCTGGGAGGTCTGAGGGAAGGGGGTCTGAGGGCCTTAGGGAGGAGAGTGTGAGGGTCTGAGAGAGGAAGACCCAGGGGTCTGAGGGAGGAGGGTTTGAAGTTGAGGAAGGAAGGTGTGAGTGTCTGAGCAAGGAAGACCCGGGGGGTCTAAGGGAGGAGAGTCTGAGGGTTTGGATTCTAAGTCTGAAGGAGGAGCTGGTGGTCTGAGGGAGGAGGGTGTGAAGGTCTGAGAGAGGAGGGTTTGAGGGTCTGAGAGAGGAAGACCCAGGGGTCTGAGGGAGGAGGGTCTGAGGGTTTGGACTCTGTCTGAAGGAGGAGCTGGGAGTCTGAGGGAGGAGGGGCTGCACTCTGAGTCTGGACTCCTGTGATGACGCCAGAGGTGAAACTGGGTGTCTGAGGGCCCTGGGGGGAGGGCACGAAGAGGGGGCTGGGTTGGATGAGAAAGGGTGGATGATGGGTGGGGGGGGCTGCCTGGTCCCCAAGGCTCTCACGGATACTTTGAGGACAAGGAAGACAGCAGCTGGGTGGGGTGGTGTGAGGGCGCTGCCCCCCTGGCCCCCCTAATCAGCGGGCACATCTCGGGCGTGCAGCGTTGCAGAAACCTTCAAGGCTCTCCACCCCGATTACTCCATCCCCAGGGTGAGCCAGCCCCGGCCCGATACCAGGGGCCGCCCCACCCCACGCACGCACTCACCGCAGCCGCCTGCCCAGCCAAGCTGCGGGATGGCACCTGGGGGTGGGGGGCAGGGGGGTGCTCCTGGGAACCCCAGCCCTGGGTCCTGGTGTGGGAGCAGAGGGGGGAAGCTCAGAGTTCAGGTGCTTGGAGAGGGAGTGGGGAGCCTGGTTCCTTCCCAGCGACCTGTCTCTGAAGGAGAAACAGTGGAGGGTGGAAGATCGAGGGGGACATAGCAAGGACCCTGGATTCCAGGCTCAGTGGTGACGTGTGTGAAGGCTCTCAAGAGTGGGGGCCAGGGCCCCTGGGTGTGAGGGAGAGAGAGGAGGGGCCTGGGGGTACAGCAGAAGCTGGAAGTTTCTGGCGTGGGGTGCTGAATCCTGCTACTTGGAGGGCACAGGGGTGGACCTCGAAAAGAAAAGGACCACACCACCCCCCTATCATGCAGTCCCCCGCCCCAGGCGCTCCCAGGAACAGCCTCACCTGGGCCAAGTGCTCCTCTGCCAAGATGCCAGGACCAGCCAAACCGGCTGCGCCAGTCGGGCATCCCCATGACCCCCAACTCTCTGGGCCTTCCCTGCACAGACTCCAGGTAGGCCCTGGGGGCTTGAGGAGGCGGGAGGGAGGCAGAACACAGCGTTCAGCTGCTGCTTCACCTTCCACCTCCTACTGGCCCGGCCCACGTGCTCAGTCCCATCTTGTCATCCTTCCGCCCTTGGCATGGGAGCTGTCCCTACTTCCTGCTTTGGACCGGGCTTCTTCCTTGGCCCAAAGTTCCCCCAAACCTGCTCCACCAAACTTTCATCTTGTCCTTCCTGTTCCTTTGTTTCATCTACCCATCTGCCTATCCACATATCCATCTACCTATCTATCCTTCCACCCATCCCCCCATCCATCCATCTGTCTACCCCATCCATTAGCCCACCCATCCTCCCACCCCTCCAGCCACCTATCCACCCCTCCATCTACCCATCAATCTACCCGTCCCCATTCATCTATTCATTACCCACATACCCACCCATTCACTCACCTATCCATCCCCCAACCAGCCCATTCATCTATCCATCCACCCACCCACCCACCTATTCACCCACCCATTCATCCATCCATCCATCCACCCACACATCCATCCATCCACCCACCCATCTATCCACCCATCCACCCCCCATCCATTCATCATCTACTCACCTATCCATCCACCAAACCATTCATATATTCATTCACCCACCCACCACCCATTCACCCATCCATCCACTCACCCACCCACCACCCGTCCACACACCCATCACCAACCCATTCACCACCATCCACCTATCACCTATTCATCCATCCAAAACCCATTGACCTATTCAATGTCTACCACCATCCATCCATGCATCCATCCATCCACCATCCATCCAAACTCTATCCACATGTCCACCCATCCACCTATCCATTTGTCCACCTGTCCATCCATACACTACCACCCATCCGCACATCCCTCCATGTGAAACTCTTACTCGGGTGTTAGTTCAATATCAAACACCCTTCCAGGCTTGGGGAGACTGGGGCAAACAAAACAGGTTGGCTGGATAGTGCCCCCCATTGATGTCCCATCACAGAATCTATTACCCCGTGGCCCCCAGGAATTTGCAGATGCGATTCAACAGATCCCCTGAGATAGGAAGAGACCGTGGTGGTTGATGGGGGCGGGCATAGTCCAGGAAGTTTTGGTGCTCTCAAGATTTGAGAAGGAAGGTCAGAGCAGGACAGATGAGGGGGTGCTCAGCTCTGGTGGTTTTGGTGACAGGAGGGGGTGGACCACGTCCAGGGAACATGACAGGGACTGATATTCAGGGAATTTTTTTGCTTTTGGGGTTACACTGGTGATGCTCAGGGGTTACTCCTGATTCTACACTCAGGAATTACTCCTGGTAGGGCTCCGGTGACCATATGGGATGTTGGGGATCGAACCCAGGTCACCCACACGCAGGGCAAACGCCCTTCCTGCTGTACTATTGCTCTAGCCCCTCAAAACAATTTTTTGGGCCATGCTTAGGGGGACTTATCCCTGGCTCTGTGCTCAGTGGTCACCCCTGTAGTGCTCGGGGGACATATGTGGTGCTGGGCATGGAACTGGGGTCAGCAACATGCAAGGCCAGGGCCCTCCCCGCTGTCCTAGCTTTTTGGTCCTCAAATGCCTAAGGAGATTTGTTCAATGAACACATTTGCTCCATGGCGCCAGGGCCACGGAGGGAAGGAAAGCCGGTGGGGAATCAGGCCTTAGCAGATTGGATAGTTCTGACAGCTTTTGTGGGGGGAGTGTTGGGGATTGAACCTACAGCCTGCCTTGCGCCCACTGAACTACCTTGTCAATCTCCAAGATTGCAACCTTCTGGGAGGTGGGGGGAGCAGGAGACTGGCGCCCCTCATAGTGGTTCTCAGTAATGACTCTCTCCTCTGAATTGAATCAATTTCAGTCATTGTCTCTCTCTCTCTGAATCAATTTCAAGCAGAGGCGGGTGCAGCTAGGCAAGACCTTGAGGAAGTGGAGGGGCAGGAAGGCAGAGGGCGTGGCAGCTCCAACTGCAGACCAGCCAGAAAGGGAGGGGGCGCAGCTCCTTCTGACCACCTGGGCCCCTCAGGGAACTGGCAGGGCTTGCCGGGGACAGCTCTGTCATTCATTCCAAGATATCCAGTCACTGCTTTATTTTCCCGGTCCAGTCCTGACATGGGTCTGACTCAGAGTGTGGCCTCTCCCCCTCGCTGACACCTCGTACTGGCTTTCTGGCTGCCCTGACGCCCATTTCACAGATGGGAAAGTGAAGTCCATGAGGCCCGCTGCCTTCCATCGGGTAGCACCTAGGTCAGTCCCATTCCGCTGCTGGAGGTATATCCTGAAGGGGAAAGTAGGGCAGACAATTTGTCCCTTTGCGGTTGACAAAAACTCAACCCGACTGAGCTGGGTCAGGGAGCGACATTATCCAGTGGGGCACCTTGGAAAGCTTTTATTTATTTATTTTTATTTTTGTGGTCGCACTTGGTAATGCACAGGGGTTACTCCTGGCTCTGCACTCAGGATTTACTCCTGGCGAGAGAGTAACTCAAGCCTGAGAGAGTCTGTGTCACTCACTCACCCGTCATCCATCCTCCCAAAGCCCTCCTTGGACTTTGTTTTTTTTTTCTTTTTGGGTCATACCCAGCGATGCACAGGGGTTACTCCTGGCTCTTCACTCAGGAATTACTCCTGGCAGTGCTCCGGGGACCATATGGGATGCTGGGAATCGAACCCAGATCAGCTGCGTGCAAGACAAATGTCCTACCCATTGTGCTATTGCTCCAGCCCCACCTTGGAAAGCTTTTAATCTGGAGGGTTTGGGTGCTCGGAATGGAACCTGGGTCAAGCTAACCCCTGAAAGGTAAACAATCATCTTCCCCCGGTGCCTTCTCTCCAAATCGCTTTCTTTAGGTAGAGTGAGAGGAGGCCACACCTGGCAATGCTGCGGTTTTACTTCTGCCTCTGAGCTCAGGGATTAGTTGAGCTAGTGCTCAGTGGGCCATATGAGGTGCTTGGGATCACCAGCTTGGCTATGATGCCAGGCAAGCGCCCTATCTGCTGTCCTATCACTCTGGCCCTGGGATCCTGTATTTCATTTTTCAATTTTTGATTTTTGGCTTTGTGGGTCACACACCTAGCAATGCTCAGGGGTTACTCCTGGCTCTGACCTCAGGAATCACTCCTGGTGAGTGCTCGGAGGATCATATGGGATGTCAAGGATCGAACCTGCGTAGGCTGTGTGCAAGGCAAATACCCTACCCTGCTGCACTATCGCTCCAGTCTGAGGGGGTGTATATTTCAAAGGCTTTCATACTTCTGGGCTGGTTTGGGATCCAAACCAATCTTTCCCCAATCCACATGACTGCCCCCCCCCCCACAGCCACACACAAACACATCTGCCTGCAAGATTGTAAATCACTAAGCCTGAGAGAGTCTGTGTCGCTCACTCACCCAACATCCAAACTCCCATGCCCTCCTTGGACTTTGGTTTTCTTTTTCTTTTTGGGGTCATACCTGGCGATGCACAGGGGTTACTCCTGGCTCTTCACTCAGGAATTACTCCTGGCAGTGCTCGGGGGACCATATGGGATGCTGGGGATCAAACCTGGGTCGGTCACGTGCAAGGCAAACGCCCTACCCGCTGTGCTATTGCTCCAGCTGCGGGAGTCTTTAGCTTAACTTAAATTTCAGTTAACCCATCATGGTTTCTGTCTCCCTACCCTGTTGTCAATAACACTTAAAATTTTATGGAGCAATTTTTTGATGCACACTTTTAATATTGTTATTTTCTTAGACACCGACACTACAGCATTACCTATCCTACACCGAAGAATCCCTTCTTGTTGTTATGCAGCATCTAGCTAAGAATCTGGTGGTGGTGAACAGTGGACTTACAAAGCACATGGTAAGTCATTGAGTAGCATGCTCTAGGATGTTGAAAATAGTGAAGATATAAGACCTTACACCCACAAGTGTATATTTTTAAGGGACTTAACATGTTTCAAATGAGAGTTCAGTTGGATCTTGTGTTTTTCTCTTCTTTAATAATTACTTCACTGTCTTCTTCCAGACTATCAAGAACAAATATGCCACATCCAAGCATGCTAAGATCAGCACTCTGGCACAGCTGAATTCAGCACTGGTTCAAGACCTAGCCAAGGCTGTGGCAAAGGTGTAACCTGTGAACTTGGAGACTCGGAGTACTATATCTGCAAAAAAAATTGGCACCATGTGCTATTTGTACATATATGTTTCATTTACTTTTAATAAAGTTTGTCATCCTTTTTACTTAGACCTTAACTCATGGCTATTTCCTAGGGTAATTTAAAAGTTGTTTGAACAGTATGGAGGTGTTTGGGGGTGTATAAAAGATGCTTTCAATTTGCCTGGGGACCTACACTAACATGTGAATAATTGTTACTTTTGTGCTTGACTCTTGTTCTGTGTACCTGGCTTTTACTGTATTGATGTGAACTGTGAAAGACTGGTGTTGTAAAGACATTTAAAACCTTTGCTTGGTAGAAGAGGCTCCCTGTGGGCCCAGTTGCCTTGGCAGGATTTTCTGCTCAGTTCTGCTTAAGTCTGTCACCTCTCTCCACTTGTTTTTCATTTGTTTTGGTAGTTATAATCTTAGTAATCTACTATTATTACAAACTGTTTTCACTTAGAAAGAGAAAAACTTGTTTCTTCCCCTTGCCTTTGTCACTGTGCAGTGTTGGAGGAGTCACACCTGGTGCGTGAAGGTTCCACATGAGCACTGCCCCATTCTCAGTGCTTCTGGGCTTCGGGCAGGTCATGCCCCACAAAACTGTGGCTTGGGTCCCAGAACTTAATTTTCCTTTCTTGGGGGAGGGCAATATGATCTGGCAGCATTGGTATGGCTTCAGTGGTGCTGGGAACTGAATTGGGATCAGCCACATGAAAAATAATTTAAAAAAAAATCTTGATAGTTTCCCTTTTGTTTATTGACTAAGAAAATAACAGGAACCTCATAAAAGATTTGGGGTTTTGTGGCACATCCATCTCAGTGCTCAGGGTACTACATGGTGCCGGTGACCAAAGCTAAAGGTTTCTACCTCTAACTCTAACCCTTTGACTATTTCCCCATCCTCAAAAATATCTTTTTAAAGTCAACTGCTTTTTACCTCTCCGGTATTTCAATCCTATCAGCAGTTTAAATTCAGTGTTTTAAGTGTTATAAGTTCATGGCAGGTAGTTTCAGATAATGTCAGCAACACACAAACCTAGTTTTCTCTGTGCTTGCCAAAACTGAAGATAAACCATTGTCTTCCATGTCTGTGAATTTGGCAAAAAATATCCTATCTTGTTTGCTGTTTTATGATACTAGCTGAATAAATGTTTTTTCACTTGCTATATTAGTTTATCATGTTCTTTATTAATGCTGTCTTTTGCTATGCATACATTTTATGTTCTTGAAGTTTTTGTTTTTGTTTTTTTAATGAAGGCTTTTATATTCTCAGTCTTAAAAAATGATCAGGTCAATTCACCCCAAACCATAAATACCTAAAATTACAAATTTTCACATAGGTTTTCAGTAAAATTGTGGTATGCGGTTGGATTCTCTCATTTTAATCTAGGACCATAGTATTAAAACCATCTTTGTCCAGGAGTAGGATACCTGGTTCATAGATTCAATTCCTGGCATTGCATAGTTTCCTAGTACCATCAGGAATGGAAACCCCCAAACCACAACTATCACAAAGTCCTCTCCATACTATTTTTGTTTCAATTGAACTGAAACATCAATGGTCATTGATTTCTTTTTCTACTTGTTTTTCCCCTGTGATATGTTAGTGTTTAACATTGTTTTCTGCTAATATGAGACTACTGTTATTTTGACATTTGTGGGCAACTTTAAAAACAAAAATTGGGGCTGGAAAGATAGTACAGGGATTAAGGACCACTGTGTGACTGCTCCCAAAATCACATGGTACTCTGAGCACCACCAGGAATAGCCCCTTGGCACAGCCAGGAATAGGTCCTGAGCACTGCCAGCTACCTCCCAGATGAAACAACATGAAGTTAAATGAGGTTTGAAATGTTCCTTTGATATTTGTGTTGTGTCCCTCAGTGGCTGGAGATAAAATAATTCAAAGCAATTATTAATAAATGCTGAAATTGAGCAATTGCTTTATAGCTAAATTCTAAAAAGCCCAGGACAGATTTGCCATTCAGAAACATTTTTCTCCATGAATAGTATTGCATGTTCTCTGATACAATGTTAAAATACATTTTTATGGCTACTCATGTTTTGTTTTTAGTTTTGAGGGCACTC
>JAOXYA010101239.1:0-10857 GCA_028565675.1 Sorex palustris | reverse complement strand
TTTTATAGTCTCTGCGTCTTGGCCGTTGATGGGACCAACCTGGTGCTGGCAGCAGCTGATGGGTATGACGCCTACCTGCTGGAAGATGGGGGGTCTGGTTGGAGAAGGCCCAGTCACAATCCGTGTAGGCTTGGAGACCTCAGCCCCGGGACCCGCATGCCTGGGTTCCTTTGCCAGTTCTTTTATGCATGAGGCCTGTCCGGACATGTGGAGAGTGGTTCCAGCAAAGTCGTGGCTGGCTCCAGAGGTCGTCAGCTGCTGGGAGGGCCTCCAGAGGAGGAAGCACTGCCCTGGGTGCTGTAGGTACTGGAGATTTTGGGTTGAATGGCTGTCCTCACCATGGCCTGGCTTGTGAGACATCCCAAGAATGAACAGCAGGCTGGGAGTGGAGCTCTCAGGCCAAGTTTACTAGTTTTGTGACCTCAGGAAAATTCCTTGCCATTTCAAGGACTCAAGTTGATTTATTTTTAAAAATTCATCCTGTCTTGTGGAACTCAGCACTGCATTTCCTAAGAAGTAATGCAGACCCCACACAGAAGCATGTACCATATATGTTTATATAATTAATTTTCAATAATAAGTGTATATTAAAATATTCTGCATTTTTATCCTTCTAATGATATAGAATAAATTATACCTTGGTACGTATCTAGTGATTGTGAGGACCAAGAGAGATTTACAGTAGATAAGGCAAGTGAACATGACCAAGTTGAGTTAAATCCCTAGAATCCCATGTGGTTCCCATAGAACACAGGAGTAATTCCCAGAGTGCAGAGCCACAAGTAATCCCTGAGTACTGGCAGGTGTGGCCCAAAATCAAAATAATTTTAAATTAAAACTAAATTAATAAAATAGTGCTGTGAATTCTAAACATGATGACAAATAGACTTTGAAGACAATTTTAAGAGGTTTCTATATCTTTCATGGGAGAACGTATGGTCAAGGGTGGCACTGGCATAGCTGCCGGTCGTAAGTCGCAATGCTGAACCACTAAGGCCAAGTCCTCCACCAGCCAGGCAAGCATCTGAATGGTCTCTGCAAAGACTGTCCACTATGGGAGGGATGGGAGGAAAGCCCATTCCTGAGAAGACTCTGGGAAACTAAGGCAGATCAATTTCTGGGTAGAAAATCCTTTTCTCCACCCTAGAGGTCAATTGAAATGCTAATGAAGGCAGTCCAGATGTAAGGCAGGAAAAAAAAAAGGTAAAAGGCAGGTAAGAGGCCTGAGAAAAGCAGCAAGCCAGCAAAAAAGCAGGGAAGAGGTAGCAAGTTAAGAAAGGCAGAACTGTTTTTTAAGGAGCAGAGTTTTTAAGGCCACAGCACTAGGTTCAGCTCGGGCACACAGCTGTGGGTCTGCCCGACGCCAGGCCTGCCCAGGGACGTATGCGGTGGAAGCAGAGGCCATTGGTGGAGATGGTCGAAATCCAATGAGCCTCTGAGTCAGGGCCAATTTACGGGGGGTTAAAGTCCCCTCGGGAGAGGCCAGAGTGACAGACCTGGAGAAGAGTTTTGCCAAGGAACCATCTTTTTTCATAGATTATTGCTTGCAATTAGGAAATCTGGAAAATTCCACCTCGATACCTAAAGATTCTTCATTGGGGTGCTTATTAAAACATCCGAGGAGCTTCCAACTAGGTAGTTTAGATAAAGAGTATCTCTGTAACACCACATGGCCTGAGTATAAGCTAGAGCGTGGGGTGGGATGGCCAGTGAGTGGCGGTTTGCATTGCCAGATCATTTTGCAGTCAGATCTTTGCAAATAACAAAAGAAATAGGATTATCAAAGCAAAGGAGGCAGGAAAATGCAAGATCATACGATCAACTGTTTGATATCAGAAACAAAGAAGTGTGTCACTAAGGCAGCCTATCCCCATATCTGATGGGAGGATGCTGGCTCCCTGCCTCGGAGCTGGCCTTGACCAAAATATGGTAGCTGGCTGGTCAGGCTGGGAGGCATGGAGCAGTGTTCCCAAATGGCCAATCAGGCTTCTTTGCCCTGGGGACTGTCCCTTCCTTTCTTAATCCATCTGTTTTCTCCCTGCCTTTTTTTTTTTTATTTTTGGGTCACACCCAGCTATGCACAGGGGTTACTCCTGGCTCATGCACCCAGGAATTACTCCTGCCGGTGCTTGGGGGACCATATGGGATTCTGGGAACCGAACCTGGGTTGGCCGCGTGCAAGGCAAACGCCCTACCCGGCTCCTGGCAAGGCTTGGGAGACAATGTGGGATGCTTGGGATGGAATCTGGGAGGCTGTGTGCAAGGCAAGTACCCCCTCTGCTGTACTCTCACTGGGCCCCAGTTGTGCTCTGTTTTAAATAACAAATGGACTGTGAAAAATTCTGAGGGAAAAATGATATTATTAAAGGAATTTGTAGTGAAAGCTGAATTGCTGGATGCAGAATGCTCTAGTTAAAAAAAAGTACACTAATCTAATACTACATTTTTCTTTTGTTATTAACAGCTGGGATTCCTTTGCAGCACATTTTGTATCTGGGGCTTATCATCTACCCATACAATAATTTTCTTACAAATACATATATTGTTAAGGTGCATATAATGGGCTTTTTCCTTAGTGCGCACAAATTCCCACCTCTCAAGACAGTATTTGAAAATGTAAGTGATTTTTAGGTTGTTTAGTTCACTGAAGAAAACCAAAATGGTTGCAATGTTTAGTGGTAGGAAGGGTCCCATAGGGGAATAATGAGGTTCAATTTCTTTCTGCTCAAAAGATAAAGGATATATTCTTTTCTCTAACTAAGTATCCTTTTGCAGAAGTAAGGCAAAGACCATATCTTGCTAGAAAAGATAAAAGGGAATAAGATGCAGTATTATTTTTATTACCATCATTTCATATGGGGAGGAGAATATAACCTTTCTCGTAGGATTCTGTCATGCCACCTTTTATCAAAAAATAGTCTAAAAGCAAGGAACTCTGTAGTGAGATGATTTCAAAGTCATTGTAGGAGGAAAAAGTCTTAAAAATTTTCTCCCCATTTGACATGTATTTGCTGGTTGCTTCTGTAAGATCGCCTATTAAAGGAATGGAGAAAAATGCTCGTTTTTCAGAGGGCTTTTTTGTTGGTTCATACTTGGAGGCCACACCTAGCTATGCTTACAACTTAGCACTGGCTCTGCTCTCACCCCGGTGGGCTTGCTGGGGATGCTGGCAATGTTGGGGATCGAACTTGGGTTAGCCGTGGGAAGGGCAAGCACCACACCCGCACTGGTCCCTTTCTGCAGAGTGCTTTGCATAATGACACCCAGTTCAAAGCACCTGACCAGCAATCGATAATATATACCAATTTCAATGTATCAATATATCAATGAAATCAGTTTCTCTTCTATTCAAACTGCTTATTGAATTATCCAAAGAAACTTTCTAATTCGAATTACGTATTTCTTCTACCAGATTGGGTAAATAAAAGAAGAAATAAGGATAATACATAAGCCAGTGATTCTCAACTGTGAGTCTGAGGACTGGCTCAAGTCCTAGGCTATAAAGGGTTGACAACAACTGATCAAAACAGAAGAGACAGGTAGCTTCTGGATGCACCAGGACCAAACAGACTTTGCTGCTCTTTGAAAATCACCAAAGAAATGGATACTTTGCCCTCAGGGAGCTTTACTTTAAACTTAATCAATGAATTTTTTAAAAAATTAGCTTGCAAATCAATATAGTAGGGCTGGAGTCAAGGCTGAGTACCATAATTAATAGCGGTTTATTTATTTCAATAGAATCTGAAGTCACTCTCCCTGGAGGCAGCTGCCCGGTCAGCATTGTTTCTCACAGAACAACATAAATCTCCAATGACCAGGCTTTGACTATAAATACAGAAAACTGCTTGTGGGGGTTTTCTTCTATATACAATACACAATTTCTGAAATAATTAATAATGATCTAACAGCTGCAGTCTGGGTGTTTTGAAAAATTGCACAATCTATTGCGATTTACTAAGCCATTTGTATGGACTGCCCAAAATATTCTAGGATAAAGATATTGCTGAGCATTTCTGCGAGTTCTTAAAAACGAGACTTCAGGTAATTCAGAGTGGATGACTTCACCTATTTCAGAAAAACTTAGAGCTTATGTCTTCTCCTGCCCCCTCGACCCCCAAATTGCCAATCTTATCAGACCTGAAATGAGCTTTGTTCTTTTATTTATTTGGGGGCAGGGATATCTCCCAAGGAGCACCCTGCAGACCCAGGAGGCCTTCCCTGCAATTCTCATCCACTCAGGCCAGATTTTCGTTTTTTTCTTTTAATTTTATTGAGTCACTGCGAGATAGTTACAAGCTTTCATGTTTGGATTACAATCACACAATGATCAAATACCCATCCCTCCACCAGTGCACATTCCCACCACCGGTATCCTGAGTATAGTCCCCTTTCCCACCCTCCCCCTGCTTCCATGGCAGTCATGATTCCCCATAATCTCTCTATTTTGGGGCATTATGGTTTGCAATACAGACCCTGAGAGGTTATCATGTTTATTCCTTTATCTACTTTCTGCACACATCTCCATTCCCGACCGATTCCTCCAGCCATATTTTTCTTAGTGATCCTTTCTCTATTCCAGCCCTCAGGCCAGATTTTCAGTGCTACTTCCTGTTGATGTGATGCCACAGGGTCCTATAGTGTCAGGGAGCACATAGGCCACCCCATTGGTACTTGGGGCATCCAGGGCTGCATCCGATGATGCTCTTGGACCCTGTAGTGCCAGGGACCAACTTAGAACCCATAGGTACCCGAACTCCAATACTGTCTTCCTAGACCACTTTATCTATTTAATTCATCCACAGAAATTGTGTCTCTAGACACACTTTAGAAAAGTGTTTTATAAAGCTGAAGTCTAATTGTATATTAGAGTCATGTTTCTAAGTACGTAGATTTTTTTCTCCATAGCAGGAATTTTAAAATTATTTTGAATACTGCACAGATATTGATTTTATTAAACAATTTGTATAATTCTATTGTGTACCAGAGCATATTATTGTTGTTTTGCAAATGTTACCATATTTTATTTGGATCCTTGAAATAATTTTAGAAGTTGAAAACTTTTATTTTACATCTAAAAAAACACACACAGAAGATATTTTCTCCAAACAAGGGTTAAGGTGCTTTGCATTGCATGAGGCTGAGGCCAGTTCCATTCCTGACCCCACTGTGAGCACTGCCAAGGGTCTCTTCCGAGCAGAGCCTGAATAACCCCTGGGAGCCATAGACTGTCACCTCTCCCCAAAAGATTAGATAAGAAACACCTGTGATTGGCTAGCTACAAAACAAGACTCTGTGTCTCAAACAAGTTTCCACATTATTGAAGCAATTAAAATCGATTCCACAATGTCAGTCTTGAGTAAGTAAAAAATTTAAAATAAAACTATAGTTATTTGAATTAAATATAAATGAAGATTTGTGATACTAGAGAATTGGAGAATAGGGACAGTACTCATTATATCTATATTAAGTCTCACTTAATTTGTTTTGCCAGCAATTATTTCCCTTAGCACAAGATTTCTTAACCCATTTGTAAGATTTTATACTATTTACCAATGGAGTCGCAGTATTATTTTTGGTACACAAATTATCTTAAACATGGCAATCAGTTTCTATTAAGTTATTTTTAAAAGCTTGCAAATGTCTTATTTGCTTTTAAAATTCCCAAATTACCATAGTACCTATTTCAGAGCAGGTGCTCAGCAACTGCTTAGTAAACTAATGGATAATACAATTAATTCACTGAGGTGAATCCTAGTCCTTCAACTTTCAGACTTAAAGTTGCTGATAAGATATTAAATTCTTAAAATGACCAAGAATGTGTTGGGTTTGGGTGGATAACAGGGAATAGGATGTATTTTACTATGTTTTATGGAATAAAAAATTTAGTGGCATAGCTACCATTTAAAATTAATTCACCAATTAGCAAAGCCATTGTTCACTATGATTCATTATAATAATAACTCTAGGATGAGTATCAATAGCGTTATTTGTAATTACATTATCAGTTTAGTTTCTGAGTGACCAGATATCTATATCAAGATATTTTTCAATTGTGATTTGTGTACTTAACTAGAGAATTCATTCTCTTCCCCCCCCCCCCCATAGTCTAAAGCATGTTCTTACATGCATTAAACTTCTTGGATGTCATGAATGGTTTCAATAATTTGTCATCGGTTTTGAAAGATGGACTGAGTTTAAATTACAAATGCTTTTTGAGTCCATTCTCTTCTTTGTTGCTATTTCCTTCTTGGTGATTATACTTTCCCAGTATGTCTGTGCATAATTTCATTGTTCTTCTGAACCGGGTCACCCAAAGTGGATACCCAGTAACACTCAGTTCCTGAAGCCTTCCAGCGTCGCATCCCTGGGAGCATCCTCTACTCATCATCCAGGTGCCGCCCCTCTTCTCAGGTAAAGTTCCAAACCGCATCCTCAAGCAGTGCTATTTCTGGGGCTTTATCCATTGCCTTTATGTTTAGGGATACTGAGATCTTGGAAGTAGAACTGGGGGAATTGAAGTGAGTAGTTAGAAAGGATGGGTGTGATTTGCTCACATCTCAGCCAGCTTCTGCTTCCTCCAGCCCTTGCCCACAGTTGAAGTGTATTCTTCACCAGCACAAAGAACTTAAGTACCAGAGAGTTCATTCTTCTATAGTGCATGTCCCTTACTTGCTCACTAAAGTATTTAAAACATTTATCAACTTATTTGTATGTTCTGGTTTTCTTTCTTCCTTTTTATGTTTAGCAAAGTAACATAGTTTAATTTGGGAAATACAAAGTAGGAGAAATTAGGGAAATATGAAGTAATTGGGGAAATACAGAAATGGAAATAATGAAGAGAGAGAGAGAGAGAGAGAGAGAGAGAGAGAGAGAGAATGAGAGATGGGGGATGGGTATTGGGGGAAGGGGAGAAAGTAAGGGAGAGACCCCTTAAGTAAGAAACAGTGTTCTCCAAGTTGAAATGTGATATGTAGGTATCTCCAGAATGACGTGCCCTGGTTTACTTGCAAACCCAGATATACTTTAATTATAGTATTTTTTAAAAATTGATTTTAATAAGGTTTTTTAAAATACAGTGGTGGTGGTGGTGGTGGTGGTGGTGGTGGTGGTGGCAATAGTAGTTGTGATGATATTAATAATGATCTTGTGATTTTGAACATAATGCCCATTAACTTAGAATTTTATTACAAAGATAGTAACTTCTATGCTTTAACCAGAAAGTAGCACTGTAGCACTGTCCTCCCATTGTTCATCGATTTGCTCGAGTGGGCACCCAGTAATGTCTCACAACAAATTGTGAGACTTGTTGTTACTGTTTTTGGCATATCTAATATGTCACGGGTAGTTTTCCAGGCTTTGCCTTGTGGGTGAGATACTCTGGGTAGCTTGCCGGTCTCTCTGAGAGAGGCGGGGGTAATCAGTATAAATTGTTTCTCCATAAGAAAGACCGACAGGTCATCCAAATTCTTTGAGATCATGATTGAATTTTTAAAGCACAAGATTTTTTCCCAATGAGCCAGAGACATAGTACACTGGATCAGGTGCTTGTTTTAGAAGCAGCAGAGGCAGGTATAATTCCCCATCACCCCATATGGTATCCTAAATCCAGCCTGAGCACAGAATCAGAAATAAACCCCGAACATTACTGGTTGTGGCCGTGGAAGAATAAAGCAAACAAAATTATTTTATTACATAACTATTCCAGATCAACAATAGTAAAAAGCATATTATCTAGCCAATTTTGAAGTGAAGACAGTCTGATAAAGTTGTGACAGAGGGACTTAGGAAGGAGAGCCTTTAAATGTAAAGACAATTATTTCTGCAATGTTGCAAATAATTCATTTCATATCTTTGAATCATGTCATTTTACCATAAAATGCAACTCAAAATATCTAAATTGCTATTTAAGAAAGTTTTCTTTATTCTTAAACAATGACCTTGGTATACTATTTTGTTGCTGTTGTTGTTGTTGTTGTTGCTGCTGTTGTTGTTGTTTGGGGGGGCTGTTTGTTTGTTGTTTGGGGGCTGTTGTTGTTTGGGGGCCTGCGCGCGCGCGCGTGTGCGCACGCGTGCACACACACACAGAGGGATTATTCCTGCTGGGATTTAGGGTACTCTTTTGGGTGCTGAGGATCAAACCCAGGTTGGATATGTGCAAGGCAAGTGCCCCATTCTGTTACTTTTTTGTTATTTTTCTTTCATGACTACACTTTGAATTTTAAAGCCCTTGACTTCAGAAGGAAGGGAAGAAATCAGTAATTTCTAAATTGACCTAATGAGATGCTGCTAATAGATAAATAAAAGTTCGGTGACACCCTGTTTTTAACCTTACACTAATAAGTAAGGGGAAAATGAAGGCATAAGCATTGGTTAATTTTATTCTCATAGTAAATTGTGATAATATTCTAGTAAACTGAAATTTTAGGACTCTGCTTAAGTCGTTTTTAAAAAATGAAACTGTAAATATCTGATTGAGGAAAGTGAAATTGACTTACCTTCTTAAAAGAATTTTTAAGAAATCGATTAAATTGTATTTACTTACCATTCAGAGCATTAGAAACTTTAGTGGAAGAATTTTTCTTTAAAAAGTACATTATGTATGGTTCATAGACATTTACTTTGGATTTCGAAGTTATTTGTGTCCCATGTAAAATTAATTACTGTCAAATGTACTTCAGAAAATTATTCTAAACTATGCCCATTCTTATGAATTTTGCCCATATAATTCATGTCTGCTGTTTAAAATGTCACCAAAGTGCCTTTGAAAATACTCTAGAGACATCTGATTTGTATCATTCATTCACGCGTCTGTCAAACTTGTGATGTTAGCGTTGCATCACAATCATTTGATAGATAACTGCCATTAAAACAATCATATAAAATCATATCTTTCCAATGAACAAGAGAAAAAACGGTTTGAAGTCATTCTGCTCTGTTGAATGTTGAAGCTAGACAAGGCTTTTAAGCAAACCTAGCTAAATAAATCTGCACCCTGGAGTGCAGAATGGCCTTTTGTGTTTAATCCATTAAAGATCCTTTAATTTCTTCACAGTTCTTTGTCTGTCCCCTCTCAGCCATTTCCCTTCAGTGAATGAGCGTTTAAGGGAGGAAAGATCCCCCATTGATTTCAATGAGCCATCGGAGCAGGTGGTACCAAGAGAGGCAGGAGAACTCCCAGGCACAGGTCCTGCAGGCCCTGAGCTTTCACCCACAACCTGTCACTGCCAGGAAGTCCGGAAGAGGCCCAGGGCCAGATGTGCTCCTGCCACACTGTCTCTTCCTCAGCACGCCCACGGGATGCCAGGGCACAGCTAGGAGACTCGGTGCATAGGACAGACTTCCTTGGAAAATCAGAGAAGCAGATTCTAGCATGGAAATGACAGATTTGAAAGGCGCTTATCCTTGAAAGGCTGGTGGAAGCGCACTCTTAGAGGGAGTGCCACTACCAGATGGCCTTCCTAGTGGTTGCGCCAGGAGGCGTTTCCTCAGCTCCTCTTCTCTGCATTTCAGAAGTCAAAGAATTGGGTAGTTTTATTGGTGGGTTTTTTTTATTTTTTTTTTTTATAGAAAGTATGACTGTAGTTGTTTGGACTTCTCTAGAGTATCATAAATTCACCTCAGCTTTGTCTCATAAATGCTGATATTCTCTCGTCTGCTGTGTTTGGCCCTTTCCTTCTTGACCCCTGTCTTCATCCCCAATTTTGAGTGCTCCTGGTATCTGTCGACACTTATGAGGCAAGATGTTAGTGACTATGTTAAGTGAATTTAGGGCGGTGAATAGCTTTATAGTTAGGGGGTGGAGAGATAGTAAACTGCTTGGATACTTGCCTTGCGCACCGCTGACCCGGGTTTGATCTCTGGTATCCTGTATGGTCCCCTAAGCACTGCCTGGAGTAATTCCTAAGCACAGACCCAGGAGTAACCCCACAGCATTGTTGGGTGTGACCCAATGCCCATCACCCCAAAAGAAATAAAAATAAAAATTATACATCACTATAACCATAGATCTGGATAATGCAAGAGAGTAACATTTCCCTAACAACATTTTTTCCTGTGTCTGAGTGAATTGTGAATGATTTCCTCAGGAAATTTTAACTCAGTGTTTGTCATTTCTCTCAAGGAAATTAGCCTTCATTGGATAATATTTGATGTAACTCCAAAAAAGGCTGCCATTAGAAAATACACAATTTATAAATATTAGTTGAAGTTTACTTTGATACTGATAAAAGCTAAAGATACATTTTATTCTTGTTAGCAGAAACTTTAGATATAAATCACCCCTAATGCACACAGCCACAATTTCAATGTGCACAAATTCTTACCTTTCTATAATTGCCGTCCAACAGTCAAAATCTCTCTTCTTTGATATTTTATTTACATACTAAACTTGATTTCAGACTCAATTCTGTAGAAACAAAATTAGAGATAATGAATGAGGCAAATACACATTTGGAGATATAATGGACGTGACTAATATTAGATAAAAAATATAGTTCTGGAGCCAAAAAGACAGTACAGTGGGTAAGGTGCTTGTCTTGCATGTAAACAACATGAGTTAGATCCCCGACATCACATATGGTCCCCCAAGCGCTGTCAGAAGTGACTCTGAACACAGAGCCAGGATTAAGCCCTGAGCACTGCATTATATGTTTTTTTTTCTGACACAACATTAACTTGCAGTTCTTTTACGATTTTAACATTGTTTTTAAAAGATCTAAAACTTATTTAATCTTCAATTTCCTTATTCATAGGTTTGGTTACATGACAGCATGATAGCACATTCTCCCTCCCTTCCTTCCTTCCTTCCTTCCTTCCTTCCTTCCTTCCTTCCTTCCTTCCTTCCTTCCTTCCTTCCTT
>JAOXYA010101217.1:0-10857 GCA_028565675.1 Sorex palustris | reverse complement strand
CCTATTTCCTCCTCCAGGTAGATAACCCTAGTCCTAATCTAAGCCAAATCTTTGCCCTAGATCTAAATTTGCCAATTTTCCTCAATTGAACAATCACCCTATACTTAAATTACATTTTAAACTTTAAACATAGCCATTCTATACCATAACTCTAACACAAACCCTAATTCTAACTCTTAGCCTAAAGCAAACCCTGAACCTTACACATGCCTAGAACAAACCCTACCAATAAGCCTAAACTTTATTTCATTTTCAACTTTAGACATCCACAAATCTTAGGCCTAACTATCACAACCCTAAGCCTAAACCTAACTCTAACCCTAATTCTAACCCTATACCAACTTTACCCCAGCCTCAGCCTAAACCTAACAATTTGCCAAAATTTAACAGTCACCCAATACATAACTTTCATTTTCAACATAAGCAAATAATCAGATATTTCACTTGGCACCAATGCTAGAACTTGATAGGTTCATATTGGTCCCAGAAAAAAACATTAACATATGTTGGATTATCTTGGGAGATTTCAGAATGATCTATAACAATGAAAACCATGCATTTATTTATTTATTTATGCTTTTTGGGTCACACTGGCAATGCACAGGAATTACTCCTGGCTTTGCACTCAGGAATTACTCCCAGCGGTGATCAGGGGACCATATGGGATGCTGGGAATTCCTGCTGGGAGTAATTCCTGAGTGCGTGAGTCAGGAGTAACCTCTGTGTATTGCCAGGTGTGACCCCAAAAGCAAAAAAAAAAAAAAGACTCTAACTTGGGGCTAGAGCAATAGCACAGCAGGTAGGGCTTTTTGCCTTGCACGTGGCCAACCCGGGTTTAATTCCCAGCATTCCATATGGTCCACCGAGCACTGCCAGGAGTAATTCCTGAGTTGCATGATGTGTGGGAAGCAAGGAAGAGGTCTTGACCTTGCCAGGAGTAACCCCTGTGCATCCCCGGGTGTAACCCAAAAAGAAAAAAAAATATATGCAAGAGAAAATGCAATGGCAAGAGTTCTAACCAGTAATATGATATGGACACAAATCAGTTAAATTTGATCAAATTTCTTCTATTAAAAATAAATTAAGGCTGGAGAGATGATTTAAGGGCTGGATTGTCTGCTTGCATGCAGGAACCCCAGATTTGATTCTCAGAACCACATAGTCCCCTGAGCACCACATTGGGAGTTAATTCCTGAGTGCCACCGAGTGTGACTCAAAAATAAACAAATAAAAAAAAGATAAAAGAATTTACCCTATTAAAAATGATACTAGGAAAATAAAGAAAATGTCGAGGGGGGGGGAAATGGGAAACCAATGAACTGCAATGTTTAGGAAACTGATTTACGATATTGGGACCAGAGAGGTAGCACAGCAGGGAAGGTGTTTGCCTTGCACGCACCCAACCTGGGTTCAATCCCTGGCATCTTATATGGTTTTCCAAGCCCACCAGGGGTGATCTTTGAGTACAGGGTCAAAAATAAATCCTGAGCATTGCCTGGTGTGTCATAAAAACAAACAAAAATGGTCTTTTTTCCTTTTCTAAAAATATTTTTTGATGCTCACTAATAAATGGTGGTAAGACTCTCTCTCTCTCTCTCTCTCTCTCTCTCTCTTTCTCTCTCCCTCCCTCCCTCTCTTTCTGTCTCTCTGTCTCTCTCTCTGTCTCTCTATCTCCCTGTCTCTCTCTCTCTCTCCAACCCCCACCTTTCCCCAGCCTCTTCTCTTGCTTTTGTTTCTGTACCATGCCCTGCATTGCTTAGGGCCTATTTTGGCTCTATGCTCAGGGACTTTATGCAGTTCCCGGGATCCTAACCCAGATAGGCAGGATGCAAGGCTTGTGCTTTAATCCCATGAGCTCCTCTTTCTTTTTATAATTCCTTGCCTAGGACTGAATCCAGGTCTCCCATCTGGGAAGCTTATTCTCTCCTGCTGAGGTATAAGGCCAGTCCTAATGGAAATCTTTAGGTTCAAGCTTCCACTAAGGTTATAATAATGGGGGTCACAGTATCCTCCTCATTAAAATGGAAGTAGGGGTCAGTACAAGTAATAATGAGAGTAATGAAAATATCAATAAGCATTGCAGGGGCTAGAGAGATAGCACAGCAGGTAGGGCATTTGCTTTGCACGCGACTGACTCGGGTTCGATTCCCAGCACCCCATATGGTCCCCTGAGCACCACCAGGAATAACTCCTGCAGAGCCAGGAGTAACCCCTGTGCATCGTCAGGTGTGACCCACCCCCCCACAAAAAGTGTTGCAAAATAACTGACTTTTTTTTCCCCTTCTCTTTTCCCACATGGGATAAGGATCTTGACACAGCC
The DNA here is from genome assembly GCA_028565675.1 of Sorex palustris. Taxonomy (NCBI): domain Eukaryota; kingdom Metazoa; phylum Chordata; class Mammalia; order Eulipotyphla; family Soricidae; genus Sorex; species Sorex palustris. The sequence goes on along the minus strand of JAOXYA010101217.1, from coordinate 8,537 downwards.
TACCACATTACAGATATTCATGATGCCTTGGCATTATCTGAGGTGGGAAATGAAAGGAAGATGTTCTTGTTTGGAACCCAGGTGACGGAGAACGGCTCAGAGATCCCCGCTGCCATGCAGGATGCCCGGGACCTGATTGCACAGCTGGCTGCGGACATGCAGTGAGAGCTCAGTATCCGCTCAGACCCAGATTGCAGCTGGGAGCTTTGAATGGCAGACTTGAAACCAAAGGTTTCCGCTTTCAAATAAAAAATGAGCAGTTTCTTATTTTTCTCAGTGGACCACACTTTACAAACAAAAATCATGTTAATTAAGAGTGTCTCTTTGGGGTTTAAAGCTTTAAAAACAAACCAATGTATTGGGAGAATTTGGATTTTTAGTTGACAAACTCAAAGGGAGTATGAGTAAGCATTTCTTTTATATTTTTTTATTATTACATGAGATTTATGTTGAGATATTTTAAAGGACTTCTTTCCAATTAAAAATCCAGCTGTAGTTTTTTCAAGGACATTTGAATAAACTTTTTTTCTAGTAAAAATCCAGGTGTCTTTCCTTCGGTGGATGCATTTAACGCAGTAAGGAAAAATACAGGGTTAGGGGAGTGGGGAAAATAAGTGCCCTCAAATCAACATAGAAATTTAAATTAATACCTCTCAGCAAGATTGAAGACAGGATTTTGGGAACAGTGAGAGTTTGATTTTTAAATTCTTGACACTTTGCTTTGAAATGCATACATGCCTCTTCTTGTTGGTCTTCTCATAGATATTGCAGGTTTTCACAGTCTAAAGGATTGTATCAGTCTTGTGGTCACCAAGTGTACTCGTGCAATTTTTACAATAACACGAGTTATGTCCTTTCTGTTAAATTTTGATTATGCTCATATATATATATATATATATATATATATATTCTTACTCATTTCTTATCGTTTTTGTTTCCTTTTGAGGGTGGCCATGCCAGGCAAATTTTGTCTTTTTTTTAAAACAAGTTTTATTGGATCACTGTGAGATACAGTTACAAACTTGCATGGGCTGGAGCAATAGCACAGCGGTAGGGCGTTGCCTTGCACGCAGCCAACACGGCCAACCCGAGTTAGATTCTTCTGCCCCTCTCAGAGAGCCCGGCAAGCTACCGAGAGTATCTCGCCCGCATGGCAGAGCCTGGCAAGCTCCCCTTGACATATTCCATATGCCAAACACAGTAACAACAAAGTCTCCAATGGAGACGTCACTGGGCCCGCTCGAGCAAATCGATGAATAACGGGAGGGCCTTTACATTTTACCTTTACCTTTGCTTTGGGGGCAGGCTTGTGTGGTGGTGGGAAAATTCGAAATAATGGTAGTGGGAAGGTATAATGGTGGGATTGGTGTTGGAATATAGAATGTAATAAGTTACTATGAACAACTTTATTAAAATAAAATAAGATTGAGTAAAAAGAGATCACATTGAAATCAGTTCTTCCTCCCCCCCTACACACACACACACACACACACACACTGCTCGCATTCAAGGTGCGTCTATTCTCAAGGTAACTGCTGACAACAATGATAGTGATGGAAAGGCAAGAGGGAGATGGATGCAGTTTTTTTTTCCCCTGAATGTTGTCAGCGCTCTATAGGTAGAACTTCGGGTGGATTCCGCCCCATTCCATAGCACGGACCCAGTGCTGTCATTTTCCTTCCACCACACTAATTCTCAGGGCTGGACACTGACTTGGGGACACTTGGAAACGAGCGAGGACGCGAGGACATTCTGCGCCAGTATTTGCTCCCAGCATGATTAGGGGACAATGGAGGGAGGGGGACGCGGGGGTGGGGAATCCTAGGGGGTCAGACCCAGAACCCGTCAAGACTCTGACTCTGCACCCCGCAGGCACCCCTCCCAAGCAGGAAGAGCCCCAAGCACGGCCCCGGGGATCCCCTCCACGCCCGCCTTCCGCAGTACCCCCAAGCCGAGCGCCTGGGAGCCGGGCTGGAGCGGGGGCGCCTGTGAAGCGGCCGCGCCCTTGGCAACCCCGGAACGCGCGCGGGGCCGCGCGGGCGGGCGGGCGGCCGGGCGGTGAGCGCGGCCCCGGGGCGGGGGGCGGCCGGGCCCCGCGTCCCAGGCTCAGGCTCCCGGGCCAGCCCGCGCTCAGCGGCAGCTCCCGCGCCCCATGCAGTTACCGGGGTCCCGGCCGGCGTCCCGGCCCCAGGCGTCCTGGACGTCCCCCGCGAGCAGGAGCCCCCAGGAGCGCAGGGCCGAGTCGGGCCGGGGCAGCTGGTCCCGACAGCGCTCGTCCGAGACGGGGACGCAGAGCCTGCGGGACGGCTTCGACGAGAGCGAGTCCAGCCGGCTGTCCAGCACGCACCCCTCCTTTACCATCTACCGACCCTACACGCCCTTCGAGTCTCCCGGGCCCGACGAGCGCGGCCCCGAGCCCACCGCCCGCAGGACCCCCGCCAGTCGCCGGGGCCCGCGCACCCCCCAGGACGAGCTGTTCGCCCAGCCCACTATTTTGATCGCCCCATCGCTGACGACCCGGCAGTCGCCGCGGCGACCCTCGGTTTCTCCCCGCTGGGGTAGGTGTGGGGGACACCCCCAAGAGCCACAGGGCACGCCCGACCCGCGTGGGAAGGTTTGCGCACGGGCGAGCTCGGCGTGCTGCAACGCAGGAGGGCCTGTCTGTGTGACGCTGGGAAGCGAGGACTGACGCTGCGCTCCCCCCAGTCACGGGACCTGGGTTGCCCCTCATTGTCTGTCGTCGCTTCTTTCTGAAGCCCCTCTTAAAGTCTCCTCCAGTCGTTGCTTTGCCTGCGGCTTGGAACGTGTCCTCTATTATTGAGGGTTCCGCGTCGTGGTTTCTCCCCGGCTGAAGGATGCGTGTTTGGAGCAGTGTCCGGAGTTTGAAGGCTCCCAGTGATAGTCCGTGGGCAGAGTTGGCGTACAGAGCCCCCCTAGAGCGAGCATTCACGGTGCATATGCTAAATCGGTACTTTCTGTTCTGTCCTCACAGAGATCACAAGGCAACAGGGCCAATGGGACTTGAGCACAACCATCCTTTGATTCAGTTTTCAGACTTTTTCATTGATGACTCCATTCTACTATGTGTGCATATTGGGTTTCTCATCCCTTGACTAACCACTTTTTATGTCATGTTCTCTCGGTTCCCTTCCTCCCTTCTTCCCTCCCTCCCTGCCTCCCCCCCCCTTCCCTCCCGCGCTCCATTCTAGCTCTGGGACTGTGACTCTCATCAGTGAGTCACCCAGGCCACCTCACAAGCCCACTTGTTCTCTAGTTATTACTTGTTTGGGGATGATACTCAGGGGTTACTCTTGGCTCTGCACTTAGGGATCAATCCTAGGAGAGCTTCAGGGACAATATGGCATGCCTGGGATCAAACCTAGATCAGATTTCAGCAAAGCCAGCACTGTCCTACTCACTATACTCTTCAGCCCCTAATTTCCCTAATTGTTGAGAGGACACCTTTGCTTTCCTCCAGATGTCACACCTTTGACTTCCAAATAACCCAAGACTACCTTGTGCTTTATTGAGAATACAGAATATAGAAACAGTTGGTCACACATCCCCTATTTTTTTACTGCTCTTTTACTGCCTTCTCCAAACCTCCTCGCTTTCTAACTTTTCCCATTTTCAGGTAAGAACAATAGAAAGCAGAGTCCTGCACTTGGGCTTCACATTCCAGTTTTTTTTTTTAAAGTTTTGTTAGTGAGATCATGAGGTACAGTTGCAGACTTACAAATTTTTGTGCTTGGGTTTCGATTATACAGTGATCAAATACCCATCCCTCCACCAGTGCCCATTTCCCACCACCACGGATCTGAGTATCCCTCCCACCCCCATCCCCTCATCCCACCCTGCCTCTGTGGCAGGGCCTTCCCTTTTGTTTTCTCTCTCCTTTTAGGTGGTGTGGTTTGCAAAAGAGGCATTGAGTGGCAATCATGTTTGGTCTATAGTCTACTTTCAGCATTCACATTCCACTCTGAATGCAAGCTTTGAATGAAGAACTTTGTTCCTTCAATTCCCTCCTCTCCTACCACACCGGTTTCTCGCTTCCTGAGAATCCAGGCCCAGAAGATGCATAGATACTCTGGAGTTTTTCTTCCTGAATCTGCCCCTGTTCCCTTCTTCTCCAAACACCCACCATATTTTGCTTCTTCTTCTTCTCTGCAGAACTTGTCTCTTGTGTTGTCTCTACACCCTGATTCCATTTTCTCATCCTCGTTCTCATCTCAATCCTTCTGGTTGGGTTTCTTTTCTCTCCTCTCCACAAAAGCTGCCACACCTGGCAATGCTCAGGGGTTACACCTGGCTCTGCACTCAGGAGTTACTCATAGTAATGCTCCAGGGGCCAGATATCAAACCCCAGCGGACCATGTGCAAAGCAAGCACCCTTACCTGCTGTACTATCGCTCTGGCCTCTTGTATCTTTTTCTTTTTTGTTTGTTTGCTTTTTGGGTCACAACCGGCGATGCTCAGGGGTTACTCCTGGCACTCAGAAATTACTCCTGGCGGTGCTCGGGGGACCATATGGGATGCTGGGAATCGAACCTGGGTCGGCCGTGTTGGCCGCGTGCAAGGCAAACACCCTACCTGCTGTGCTTTCACTCCAGTCCCCCCGCCTTGTATCTTTAAGGACTGAATCCATTATTGCATAGTATGAGATGTATATTCTATATGTACTTATGTTATAAACAATATTGGCTTTTATGTTTTTGCTTTGGGGACACACCTGCTAATGCACATTATTCCTGGTACTGCTCTGGGGACTATAAGGCACTGAAATTTAAACTCGAGGCCCCCACATGCAAAGCGTGTACTTGCTATCTGAGCCCATCCCACTTAGCTTGGAGGTGTGTATTTTGAGCTCTGGCTTGCAGAGGAGTGCCAGGAAGTGTATGAATATTTGGAACCCGGAGGAAGGGCTTGCCCTTTCCCGACTTCTGTCTTCTCCACCCTCACCCAGATCCCTCCCTTAGCCTCACTGACCTTCAGTTCAGGCTGCAGGAACAGTAAACTGGGGAACTTGGTCAACAGAGCAAAGAGGGAAAGTGAATGATAGTCACAACTCAGGTGGCTTCCCTTGTCCGATCACTGGATCACTGGGCCTTCCGTGTCTGTTGACCACAGCCCAGTATAGATCTGGGTTGCTTTAAGACCAGCTTTAAGGTTGCACCAACTTCTGAGTATGGTTTCTTGAGTTTTGTGTGTAAAAGTAACATGCATAAACAACACAGAAAATCCCAATGTTGGGGGCTGGAGTGATATCAAGCAGGTTGGGCATTTGCCTTGCCCGTGGCCGACCTGGGTTCGATTCCCAGCATCCCATAGAGTACCCTGAGCACTGCCAGAAGTAATTCCTGAGTACAGAGCCAGGAATAACCCCTGTGCTGAGTGTGACCCAAAAAGTGAAAAAAGAAAAAGAAAATCCCAATGTTTATGATTTTTTTTTTCTGTAAGCCAGGTACTCAGGGATCACTCCCGGCAGGTCTCAAGGGACAAGGTGCAGTGCCAGGGACAAACCTGGTAGGCTGCATTCAGGCAGGTGCCCTACGCACTGTGCTAGTTCTTAGCCTCCATGTTTATGCTCTCAAAATAGTCTATTTAACAGCTTTAGCAAGGTATATTTGGTCCCTAGTGTCGTGTGTGCCCAGACCACTCGCTGGTACCTCACTGGTTCCTGGTCTGCACTGGTCTCTCGCTGTTTCTGTCCCTTTAGTCCATTTTGTCTGTCGCCATGAACCACTTCTCCTTGCTGTCCTTTGCCCCTTTGACTTTTCTCTGTTCTTGGCCCAAGGGCAGCTTATCTTATGTTCCTTCTAGGTGATAGAGAGGGTTCAAGGGGAAGTCCTTGCCTTGCGTGCTCCACTTTAAGTGTCCTTATTCTCGCCTCTTCGCCATTTCCATGCACCGTGGGACTGCTTATCCTCACGTTATGAGACTGAAAATGTCCAGCTGTACCTGAATCACCAGATGCCCTTCCTGTCCCCTCCCCAGTAACACGACTGCCACGTGCAGCACGTTTTCTTCAGAATGCTTTGACGGCAATGCAGGGCTCACCGAATATCTTTTTCTGTCTTCTTTTTTTGGGCCATATCAGTGGTGCTCAAGGTTTATTCCTGCCTCTGTGCTCAGGGGTCACTCCTGGCGGGGCTTGGGAGAACCAGATGCAACGTCCAGGATAGAACCAGGGCAAGCGCCCTACCTGCTGCACTAGCTCTTGGCCCTCATTGACTATCTCATCTGGAGTGATGTTTCTTTTTTCTCCTCCGCGGTCTGTCACATGTCACTCTCGAACATTCCTACTTCTCCTAAGCTCCAGATGGTCTCTGGCTATTCGCTCCTCCTGTGCCCCCCACCTGTCGCGAGGTGCTTCCTACCCTTTCCCATAGCTCGACTGTCCCCCCGTCAATGCAGCAAGGACAGGAGGCGGGGATACTCAGACGTCCTTAGTAGGCAGGCAGAAGGGGAAGGGAGAGACCGATTCCACTCAGCACCTTGCAGTTGGCATCCAATCCTTCGGGCCCCCTCAAGCAGGAGCGGCTGTGATTCCACTTCCTGCCAGCAGGGAGCAGCCTTCTCCACGAAAAGGCTTGCGGCGTGGGTAGGGCTATTTTTTGCAGAGCAAAAGGACCAAGAAGTAATTTTATGCAAAAACAATCAATCAATCAATCAATCAAACAAACAACACACACACACACACACACACACAACCTCGGAGAGATCAGTTGTTAGGACTTTAATTAAAACAAAAAAATTGCTGGGAGGTAGAGACACATCCAATTGTACTCAGAGGCTATTCCTGACTGGGAGCCCAGGGATATCTCTTGTCGGTGCAGGGCTGGCGCTCCCTCCCTTTGCGATATCTTCCTGGCTTCCTAGATATTTTTTCTTGTTACAAATCTTCAAGTATTGTTGTTGCTTTTGTTGCTTTTTAGTGAATTAGATTTTTTCTCTTGGCGGGGAAGGCACACCCAGTGGGGCTCAGCGCTTACTCTGATCGGACTCCTGATCACTTTTAGCAGTGATGGAGAGTACATTTTAATGTGATGCCAGGGATGGCACCCAAGTCAGCTGCGTGCAAGGCAAATGTCCAGCATACTGTCACTCTAGGTGCCTACTCTGTTAGTTATTCTTTTTTTCTTTGGGGAGAGGTACACACTTGGTGATGCTCAGGGGTTCCTCATGGCTCTGCACTCAGGGATCACTCCTGGCAGTGCTCAGAGGACCATATAAGTATGTCAGAGACTGAACTGGGCTTGGCTGTGTGCAAGGCAAACACCCTACCCACTGTGCTATCAGTTAGGCCCCAACTTGTTATTTTTTTTATGATCATGTAATAACTAGTACATTTTAAGCTTCCCTAATTATCTTAAAAATGTTTTTCACAGGATTTTCCCCCCACTCTGGAGTAGCTTGTGTTCTCTCCTGAACACATCGCTCCAATTAAGTTCCTTTTCATAAAATCTATTTCCTTCACAATTAATACAAATTGGAATGCATTTTTGTAGATGGCTCAATTAAATTATGTCTCAAAAAAGGGCCACATGTACTTTTTGGAACTTTTATCTCTTCTCTGTTATTTTTCATCTATTACCCTTTTATTCTATTGCTCTTTGAATTGTGTTTATGTGTTTGTTTTCGGTTGCCAGGACCTGGGGGAGATGGGGGTTGGGGGGAGTAGTGTGGTTTTGTTTGCTTAGTTCGCCTGTGGAGGGGGGGTTGGAACTCACGCAGGTGCGACATGTGCTCTACCACTGAGCCACGTCCCAGCTGCCACCCCCACACCCCCTTTTAAATGCCATTTACTTGCTTAAAAATTGGGTTAAATCTTGCATATTCTGAATTTGGCTTGTTCTTGGTGATGCCTTTAACTTCTTCTAGCACCCTCTTCCCTGCAAACCCAGTGGTTTGACAGCTGGCTGAGGCTCAGCACGCATTGCTCCTGCAGGAACATGTCTCGGGCCTGAGCTGGCGGTGGGTGTGCTTGCTCTCACCCCTGCCTCCTGCACAGGCTGCTGGATTCCACGGTTTCATCACGGTGGGGGGGGGGAGGAGAAGCCCCTTTGCAACCTATGATCAGATGTCACTGGAAATTTGTTGACTGTCATCAGAACTTGCTCATGTGCTGCTGGCAGGAATAGTTACTGCGGGTGGATGGGGGTGTATTAGGGCTACACCCAGCAGTGCTTGGGCTATGCAGCCCTTGGCAGTTACTCCTGGTTAAGTCATAATTATAACAGTCACGAGATAACTTTTTCACCTATTATCTGGAAATAATTTTACATTTTCTGAATTAAAAACAATTGCAGATAACCATAATACAAAAAAATATTCCTATACTCTTTGCTCTGAGCGGCCTCTTATTTGCATTTTAATATACTTTGATCTTCACTGTCCCTACAGATCCATACATTCACTCAACATATTTTTGTTCTCTGAGCTATGCTGAGGTAAAAGGCCCGAGCGGGCCCAGTAACGTCTCCATTGGAGACTTTGTTGTTACTGTGTCTGGCATATCGAATACGTCACGGGGAGCT
>JAOXYA010101210.1:0-10857 GCA_028565675.1 Sorex palustris | reverse complement strand
TCTCTCTCTCTCTCTCTCTCTCTCTCTCTCTCTCTCTCTCTCTCTCTCTCTCTCTCTCTCTCTCTCTCCCCCTCCCTAGCACTGAAAGGTTATGTTTGTTCCTTGATCTCCTTTCAGCACTCAGTTCTTGTCCAGAGTGATCATGTCCAGCTATCATTGCTACAGTGGTCCTTCTCTATCCTAACTGCCTTCCCCCACCCCACCCCTTGTCAGAGCCGATTTTTATCCTGGTTTACATCCCTGGTCTTTTCACTACATCTTCACCAGGAAGAAAAGAGGGAAGATTGGTGTATCCCTATAAGGGTACTGATCTTTCTGGCTGGTCCACCCATCCCCACAATGCCAATTCCATGGGGGTTAGGTCTCAGTAGTGAATTTGTGTGTGTATATGGAGGGGGCGGGGGGGATGGGTGAAGGGCAGGAAGTGTAATCACTCAGCAGGTGCAGAGCCCTTTTTCTTTTCCTTTTATTTTTTAAACAAGCATTTTTATTCAGTTGTTTATTTGGGGGGGTTGGGTCACACCCAGAGATGCTCAGGGGAGTTGCTCCTGTCTCTGCACTCAGGGACCAACCCTGGCGGTGCTGGGGTGGGGGTTACCTATGGGATGCCGAGGATCTAACCTGGGTTGCCTGTGTGCAAAGCAAGTGCCCTCCCCGCGGTGCTGTGGCCCTGGCTCCTTGGAGAGCCCTTTTCTGATCCTGCTCCTCTGGACCACATTCAAGGTTCCCCATCGTACTTATGAAGTATGCTGAGAAGGCAGAGACAGAGAGAGGAGAGAGCTGTAGCCTTTAGCATTTGGAGAGTGTAGCCAGAACTTTATCAATGTAGGGAAAACCTAAGCACCATACTTAGCATATTTATAAAATGGAACCCTGAAATCCTCCCCGGTTTATTTGGTGACATGGGAAGACTAACCTTCCACTAGCCCAGGGCAAGGACCAGGGGAGCCAGATGCGAGGTCAAGTTGTCCCCATGAGTAACCCCCAAGAGAAGTCTGCTGTACTGCTTCTGAGCCAGCAGTGACAGTCCAGGAAAATAGTTCCCTGTATTCGTGGGAGACCAGGCAGTGGCAGACTCCATATGGTCACAGAAATTCAGTACCACTCGGATCTCTGAAACGCTGAACATAAGCGTCCCACAGCCAGCCCTGGCAGTAGGTCAAGGAGAGTGTAGAGAACTGTGGGGAGAGGATGCCCAACAGTGAGCAGTGGCCTTGGACCAAGGCCACCCCATCAGGTCATGTGAATGGGCCGCCCCAGGCTGGTCTATGTGTGGACCTTTATCTCTGCCTTCTGGGGACTCTCTCAACAGGGGATCTATGTTTGCAGGATGTATGCAAATTCATTAGCAGCATCCCAGCTGGGTTTGAATCCCAGCACACTGCCCCCTAGCTGTGTGACGCTGGCACTCCACCTCTATGTGTTTTGTTTCTTTGTCCAGAAGGTGAGAGAGGTGCATTTGGGCACCTTCTAACTCTATGATAAGGAAAGTCGTGTCTTCCCAACTACATCAAATACATGGGCATTGCAGAGAAGAGAAATTTGCAGACTCTCGGTTTTTATATAGAAAAGTCAGTCATTTCACCTATTTCTTAGAAAAGCATCCAGGTTGTTAATTAAATTCAGCTGCTCTTAGGGTTCCAGAAACCTAAAATTTATAATATATATATATATATTTTTTTTTCAGTGCCTCATGGAAAAGTTCTCATTTTATTTATTGTGGAGATGGGGCAGAGTTTGGGCCATATCCAGCTGTGCCCAGGGCTTATTCCTGGCTCAGGGGACCATATGCTCTTCCCAAGACTGAACACAGGTCAACATGGAAGGCAAGTACCTTACTTGCTGTCCTCTATCTCTGGACCTAAAATCTTTTTTTAAGAGAAATATTTTCTAATCACTGGTATTTTATTTTATTTTTGCTTTTTGGGTCACACCGGCGGTGCTCATGGGGTTACTCCTGGCTCTGCACTCAGGAATCACTCCTGGCAGTGCTCGGGGGACCATATGGGATGCCGGGAATCGAACCCGGGTCAGCCACGTGCAAGGCAAACGCCCTACCCACTGTCGCTCCAGCCCCTAGGAATATTTATTGAGACACTGTGACTTACAAACCTGTCCTTAATCGAGCCGTTTCGGGCATACAACGTTCCATCACCGATCCCACTCCCAGGAGCCCCTTCCCTCCAATATCCCCAGGTGCCCTCCCGCCCCCCCCAGAACCCCCCCGGGCTGGCAAACAGTGGGTTCAGTTCATATGATGACTTGGGTCCAATACAACTTTTAAGAATGGCAAACAGAATTATCAGAAAATAAGCCACTAAAAGTCCGCTTGCGGTGATGAATTGCTGTATGCTTCTAGCCTTTCTTCATCTGGGACCAGCGCCTGTGCCATTAGTCAGAGCCTTACCCAGTGCCCCACGGCAGGAAGCTTCTCCTGTCTTCTAATGGGGCTTTTCTAACACTTCTTGTAAAACTGGTTTCAAGGCTATGGATTCCCTAAACTGTCGCCGCCTGCCCGGGAAGCTTGTGTGCATGTTTCTTCCCATCTGAAAGGCAACCTCATCCCCATGGTAATCCTCCAGATGACTGATGGGCCTCTGACAACTGAACACTGCTTGGCTCAGAGCTGGCATGACCCACATGGACGCAGAGTCCTGCAGGCCAGGGCTGGGTGTTCCCTGGCCACTGACAACCTCAAAAGCCTGGGGGTGGGGGGCTGAGCCACCTACGCATCCAACCCCCCGACCCCCAAACCAAAGGGTGCCAGGCAGGGATCACTCTTCAGATGTAATAAATCTGTTGGCACGGCGCACAGAGGGAGCCCCCATTCATGCCTCTACATGAGTGAGACCAAAGTCACGGAAGGAGGCAGGAATGGGGTGGGCTGAAGTCCACTGGGTCCCACCCTGCCCACCCCACCTCCCCCAGCCCCTAGTGGTTGCCCACCCACCAGCTCTCCTAAGCCCCTCCCCGGGCATCTGCCTGGTACGAAGACATGGCTGAGGGCATCCCAGCCCCTGTCTCCTCCTGGACTCTGGGGGCTTCGGCCCCAGCCCCACACGCTCCCCCTGACCACCCCTGGGTTCAGCCAAGGGCCATTTGGATTTTTTGAACACTCAGGGTCACAACAGAGAGAGATTGGTGAGGACCCTGCAGAGTGAGGTTCCTCGGACAGAGAGAGTGACTCCGTGGGAATCACAACAGGGAAATAACCCCATACCCAAAGGTCGTGGCGGAGGAGAACAGGAGACCAGGAAGCTGGGGGCAGTAGGGCAGGGAGTGGCCAGGGGGGGGGGAGTTCAGCCAGGAAGGGGCAGTGGCGCAGCCAGGTGGGGAAGCGTCAGGGGCAGAAACGGTGGCGAGCAAGAACAAACACACAAAGAGCCTCTCACGGACGTGGGGGCCAACGGGCGCGCACTGGCGGAGGGAAGGGACGCCACTGAACCAGGCGGTGTGAAACATTATATGCCTGAAACCCGCCAGGATTTTGTCATTTCACGGTGACGAAAAGTAAATACGTTTTGAACAAAACAAACACTTCAGGGTCACACCATATATAGGTGGGGTGGGCGCGGCACGGCACGGCACACCGTTGGTAGGCGATGGTCGGCCCCAGCCTGCCCTGATCCCTACCCAGGCAGGAGCGTATGGACTCAGGGGCCCCCACAGCCCCCCACCTGCTCTAACTGGCTCTGCCGGGAACAGCGCCCCCTGCTGGGCTGCTCCCCAGGAGTCATTAATTCAACATCAAGCGTCACACACACACACACACACATACACACACACACACACACACACACACACACACACACACACTTGGTTCTCTACACAGGAGAAACTCTCAGCTTTGGGGGAGCACAGAGTCGAGAGCCCCTCAAACACGGCTTCTTCTCAAACAGGGCAGCCGCCCCTGACCGAGGCCGGGCCCCGCCACCAGCGCCAGCACCTCCTGCTCTCGGCTGCTGCGGAAACCGACGGATTCTGGGGCCGGTTCCAGGTCACCCCGCGATGGGGGCACGCATCTGCCCCAGAGCTGGGAGCTGACTCTTCCCACGCGGTGGCCCCTGCCGAATGCTCCCATTCAACGGTGGCTGTGTCCTAGCGACAGTGACCCTCCACCCGGCCTCTCCTCTCTGGGGTCTGCAGAAATCACCTTCCCATCCCCCGTGGGTCCCCCTTTGAAACCATATGCCCCCACCTGACCATCCGCAGACTCTGCCATGAACCTGACCCTCAGGTGCCCACAACGTGCAAACAGGAAGCATGGCACGGGGGAACCTGGGCAACGGAGGCCCAGACAGGGTCTGCAATCTGCCAAAGGATGCACAGCGAGTGAGGGGTGGGGCAGAACCTACACTCCGACCTCAGGCTCTGGAGCCCGCGGGACCACGCCTGGCCTAGAGGCGGCTGCTGTCCTTTCTACTCCTTTTACCTACCCTCTGCTCGCCCCCAGTGACAGACTGTGGGGCACAGAATCAGGAACCAAGGCTCCAACGAGTTCAGGAATGAGGCCAGGTGAGGCCAGAACTTGGCCTCCCTCCCTGCTTGCTTGACCCTCTGCTGTGAAGCTATCCCTGCAGTGACCAGGACTTTGTCCCCTGGGTGAAGCCCAAGCCAGCAATCTTTTAGCACAGATAAGGGCTCCTAATACTCACTCTCAGGGTGCGGACACCTCCCGGGGTGTTTCCTGCTGCCCACTCCCCTCCACCCCACACGCACCAACGCCTGGGACCAGAATCCACACACAACACTGCCCCCAGGGGCTGCAGACCCTGGCCGAGGAGTCTCCTGGGCCAGAGGGGGCGGGGCAGCCTCACCTGCATCACGGGTTTTGCTCCACCCGTGGAATAGGTCTGGAATAGGTCTCACCTCTAGGCCCCGTGAACGGGCAGAGGCCGGGGGACGGGCACGTCTCAGGGATAAGGTGAGCGCAGGACCCTGCGTGGGCCCTGAGCAGCGCCCGTGTGGCCCTAAAACAAACACAGGCTCGGGAGCTGCCCCTCCAACTGTGCAGGGGCATTCTCTGGACCTCCCTGGCCACTGTGGGGGGTAAGCTCACCCTAAGTCCCGAGACAGCAGGCCGCGGATTCCCCATTGAATGAGGAAACTGAGGCTCAACTAGGAAAAACGATTTGCCAGAGCTTCCGCCAGTGGGCTTTGAGACGGAAATCTTTTTTATTTATTCATTCTTTTTTTCTGGGGTCACACCCGGTGATGCTCAGGGGTTCCTCCTGGCTCTGCACTCAGGAATTACTCCTGGCAGTGCTCAGGGAACCATATGAGATGCTGGGGATCGAACCTGGGTCGACCGTGTTCAAGGCAAACGCCCTCCCCGCTGTGCTATCGCTCCAGCCCCGAGACTGACATGTAAGCTGGGTTCTGTTCTCACGGGGCCACCAAGGAGGCTCCAAGAAAAGCCCTACACGGTCAGGGCTGAAAGGAGGACATAATTGGGGAATTCATCGAGAAAGATGCCGCTAGAGAGAAAAGGTGCAGCGACTCGAAAGCCAAACCGAACAGAATTCAAGGCATCAAAGTGTCCACAGAAAGGAAGGAAGTTGTCTTCTTGAACTGACAGAAGGAGACCGTCACCAAAACAGGGTGTGTGTGTGGGGGGGGGAAGAACACTTCTAGCACATTCCTACATATGGATAAAAATAACAAACTCAGTTTATTTACAACATTAGCGTAAGGACCTAGCAACATAGTTTCAAAACCAGTCAAAAACTGAGAGAAGGCCTAGGAGAAACGAATAGATTCTCATTCAGAGCAAGAGATAAAGCAGGCTTCAAAACCAGAAAAACACAAAAAATGTGAATATCACCATCAGCAACCTGAATGATCTCTCTAGAGCCTTCCGGTCAAGAGCAACAAAAACGCTTTCTTTCAAATACACAGCATGGGGGGGCATTTACCTTGCAGGAGGCCAACCCGGGTTTTATCCTCAGCATCTCATACGGTCCCCGAGCACTGCAAGGAGTACTTCCTGAATGCAGAGCCAGGAGTAACCACTGAGCATTGCCGGGTATAACCCAAAAGCCAAAAAGAAAAAAGAAAAAAAAAGAAAGAAAACAGAAAGGAGGAAAGGAAATCAAATACACAGGGAGCAGCAAGCAGAAAGCTTGACCATATAATCCCACAAAAGACTGTCACAGATTCTCCACCAGTGGCAACACAGAAAACACAATCACGGCCACCATGCTTTAACCCAGAGGGAAATTGCACACTGTTAGCAACGTGTGCCACCATGTGACAAGGCCTGTGGAATGACGCCAACGCAGTCCTCGGCGGCAAAAATTTACAGCCTAAAGCAGATTTACTAGAAAACAAGACGGACTAAAATTAGTTACGAGTTTCAGAGCAGGAATCCCGGCATGGGAGAAACCGTTAGCAGCGCATGCAGAGGGGAGAAGCAGAACCTGTGGGTGACAGGCCCTACAGCACCTTCCGTGGGATGTGGCTGCCACGAAGGAGGGTTGTCCCAACAGAAACCAGACTCCAGACCCAAGGAGGCGACTGAGGGGCTGGAGAGACAGAGTACAGCAGGGAAGGCATTTGACTGGGCATTCACCTGGGCATTCGCCTGGACATTCGCCTGGCACACAGCCAATCTGTGTTCGATTCCCGGCATCCCAAAAGGTTCCCTGACCACCACTTGCCAGGAATGATTGATTTCCTCAGAGCAGAGGCAGGAGTAACCCCTGAGCATCACCAGGTGTGACCCCAAACAAAAACCAACCAAACAATTAGACAATAAACCACGGGGTGAGTGCTAGCCTTCCTCCTGCCTGACTCAGCGTTCTTTGGCTTTTCTGTGGGACTAACCACTTGCATCGTAACCAACATCTGATGGAATTCTTTGTTTGGCTTTGGTTTGGAGTTATTCCCGGCTCTGTGCTCAGGAATTACTCGTTATAGTGCTCAGAGGACCATAGCGGTGCCAAGGATCCAACCCGGATCAGGGGCTGGAGCGATAGCACAGCAGGTATGGCATTTGCCTTGCACACAACCGACCCGGTTCAATTCCCAGCATCCTATATGGTCCCCTGAGCACTGCCAGGAGTAAAGGAGTAATTCCTGAGCACAAGGGCCAGGAGGAACACCTGTGCATCGCCAGTGTGACCCAAAAAGAAAAAATAAATAAATAAAACCCAGGCCAGCCGCATGCAAGACAAACGTGCTACCCGCTGTGCTATCTTTCCAGGCCCCAGATTAAATTCTTTATGATTCCCCGAGCTGGGAAGAGTCGTGGCTGTGTTGTCTGAACAGGAGAAATACTGGGCTGGGGTCAGAGGTCAGACGGTTACCAGCTCCAAAAGGCAGAAATGGAGCCAGGAAGCAGAAGCTTCTGGAAAGCTGGCTGGGCTACTTTCAAGAAAGTTCTGCTTCCGGCCAAGGAATGTGGCCTTCTGGAAGATTCTAGTTCCAGGCTAGGATGGAAGTGGCTGCGGTTCTGCAGACTTGAGGGCGCCCAGCCCAGACATCTGCAGTGTCCTCTCCAGGAAAAGCTCCCTCCGTGCTGGGGGAAGGGGGGACAGAAGGGACACTTTCCGGGTCCCCCAGGAATCGCAGACCTCCACAGCCTCCAGAATGCTCTCCGTGACTGGGCACCCCGAGAGCTTTGCATTCTGCTCCCAGGCCCAGAGGACTGAGAACTGGGTTTGCATCAGGTACGGTCCCTACACTGCACTCAAGTTTCCTGCCCCGTGGGGGGGGGGGGAATGTGGGGGGATGGGGTGTGACTGTGCCCCGGGTGGAGTTCCTACCCCCTCTGTGCTCCCTGGAAGGTGCTCCCTGTCCGGTGGATGTAAGCTAGGAGAGCACTCCAGCAGGAAGCTAAGCCCAAGGCAAGCCTTTATTTAGCCTCTGGGCACAGTGCCAGGGGATGAAGATGGGACCCCCCCAGCTCTGCTCTGCCCACCTGCAGCCCTGGGACCCCAGGCAAGTCACGAAACCATCCCAGGCCTGCTGCCTTATCTGGAAGGTGCCAGAGCAGCTCCTTACCTGGCAGGGCGAGCATGCTAGCTGGGGGAGATAGCCCCGGTGTCTGCCTTCTGTTTGAGCCCCTGACCTCTGCCCTGGCTCCTCCCCAACTCGCTCAGTGCCATCCAACCACACTGGCTTCCCTGACGCTAAGCCTGCCCCACCCCAGGGCCTTTGCACAGGTTATGGCGGCCACCCAGAGAGTCAGATTTCCTGACTCCAAGACTGGCCTACCTCCTCATGCCCTTAAAATGCTAACCTCAACACATTCTCCACGGAGGTGTGTGTGGTGGTGGGGGAAGGTGGGGGAGTCGCCTCCTCACAATGACCTTCCTCATCAGGGCAAGCCTAAGGGGAAGGGTCACAGGCTCATGTGTATGCAGCTCACTGCCATATCCCCAGTGCATGACCTTTTTTAAAAAGATAGATTTATTTATTTATTTATTTATTTATTTCTGGCTTTGGGGGCACACCCAGAGGCGATGCTCAGGGTTTACTCCTGGCTCTGCACTCAGGACTCTCTCCTGGCGGTGCTCAGGCGACCCTATGGGAGGCTGGGGATTGAACCCAGGTCGTCCGTGTGCGAGGCAAACGCCCCCCCTACTGTACTATCGCTCTGGCCCTGTGAGACATTTTAGTGTCTTGTGTGGGTGCTGCAGGGGACTGCACCCAAGGCCTCTGCCAGGTGAGCACTAGACTGCCGAGTCACATCCTGGGCCTGCCTCTGGTATTTTAATGGAGTCAACAGGAGCACTGAGCCTGGAGCTGGCACCCAGGCACCCCTGTTCACCCCCCTCCCACCCACCTCCGGGATCCCGCAGCTCAGAACCACCCTCTCCTTCATGAATCATGTTTCACCAAACCCCGGAAGGTGAAATTCCTCACCCTGGAGACCACACCCTCCCATCCTCCCAGGGGGAAACTGGGGAGCGACTGGGAGCGCCAGGCCTGCCATCGTGGGGTCCCTGGCCGGCGTCAGCCCTCCTGAGGGGTAAGGCGGCATCATCGGGAGGGGGCCTCCAGCCCTGAGAGTGAGAATGAGTCAGTCGGAGCCAAACCTGTAACCTCAGAGGAATCAGCACTTCTTGGAAAGGCAAAGGCGGGTTTATTGAGACAGATGAGAACATCCGGGGGGCTGGGGGCTAGGCGGAAGGTCCGGAAGTGAGAGGTGGGAGGAGGACGAGACCTTCGTCACAGTCCTTGTAGGTCCCGTCCCCTGGCCTATTCAGTCTTTCTAAATGTCCCGCCCTCGGTCAGCCCTGTCACCTCCAGCCCCCACTTTCTGCAGAAGGCCAAGGGCAGGAGCACAGGACAAGGATAAAGAAGGTGCAGGGCCAGGGCGCTCCAGCACCCTAAGCCTGAGTTATTCTGATTCATTCATTCATTCACTCATTCATTCATTCTAGAAAGGTCACCGTGCAGAAGAAATCTTGTGGGTCTAGAACAGCGCCCCAAGACCAACCACAGGACGGTCTCTGTGGCAGGGATGTTCAACTGGGACATCCACACTCCAAAGAGCCCCCCTCTTTTCTGCCTCCCTGTCCCCCCAACCCTGCCCCAGGCCTGACTCCAGCTGAGAAACTCAGCTGCGATTCTGAAATCACGAAAAGGGGAGAGGCGGCTTCTCTCCCGTCTGACATGAACCCGGGGGCAGTGAGGTCTCTGGTGAGGCCCCAGGAGGGGCCTGGTGAGTACACGAAGAAGAAATGACCAAGAAAACCAAGTCCCGGGTACAATGGGGAGAGAAGTAGTCAGGGAGCCGGGCAAAGTGCCCAAGAGAGGCAGTCCTGGGAAGAGCCTCCTCTGTGCCCCGCATGGGTACCCCCTATTCTCAGACAGACTAGGGTTCGGAGAGCGCAAGGCACTTCATCCAGCCACACATACAGGAAGCAGCCTGTCAGAAGCAGCGTTGGCCCAAGCCTGAGTCCTTCCCGCTGCCTGAGGTCCAAAGAAGCAGAATGACCGGCCGGGAGCCCGCAGAGCAATGGGGTGACGACCTTTCTGATGCCAGGGTGACCCAGGTCACGGCCCTTCTGATGTAGGCTCCTGCAGGCTCACCCACCCTCCCTTGGCTCAGGCAAACACACTCCAGGCCAACAGCGGGCCTTGCCTCTACCCTCGTCAAGGGTAGTCAAGGCCAGACTGGGCCCATTGTCCACCCACCGTGCCTGCCAGGGGAAACTGAGAAAGATCCCTCCCGGTCACCCCCCATGAACTCGGCAGGAGAGGGGAAGTGGGTTGGAAAACCCTGCCGTGGGGTCCACTCTTACTTCACTCTACTGAACGCTTACTCCAAGCTCTACCTTCGAGGCCTCTGTCACTTCATGGCATCCCCACAAAAACTGAACAGTCAGCCCTGACCCCTGGGCGGTTCTTTTTTGGGGAGGGTAACACCCGGCCATACACAGGGATTACTCCTGCCTCATGCACTCAGGAATTACTCCTGGCAGTGTTCAGGGGGGACCAGATGGGATGCTGGGAATTGAAACCAGGCCGGCTGCTTCGTGCAAGGCAAATGCCCAGCCCAACCCGCTGTGCTATACTGCTCCAGCCCCAGGTGGTCCTATCTTAAGAGGTCACAGAGACGGAAGTTTTTCTGAGAACAGACTCTGTTGAGTTATCAATAGGGTTATGTCATCGTCCTTTGCAAACCACAGCACTCAAAAGGAGAGCGATAACAAAAGGGAGTGCCCTGCCACAGAGGTAGGGTGGGATAGGGTGGTGGGGGGTGGGGAGGGATACTGGGATCAGTGGTGGCGGAGAATGGGCACTGGAGGAGGGATGGGTATTTGATCACTGTATAATCGAAACCCAAGCACAAAAATTTGTAAGTCTACAACTGTACCTCATGGTGTTTCACTAATAAAAATTTAA
>JAOXYA010101201.1:0-10857 GCA_028565675.1 Sorex palustris | reverse complement strand
CTCCAATGGAGATGTTACTGGGCCCGCTCGAGCAAATCGATGATCAACGGGAGGGCCTTTACCTTTACCTTTACTCTTGAGATTGTGCTTCCTAGGAAGCTTTCCACTGAGGGCTCGGGGTGGGCATACCCCACTGGCACTTGAGGGTATGGAACGTTCTACAGACAGGGAAGGGCAGATGCAGCAAGATGATGTCACGCTGCTGATGAACAGACAGAGTAGATGACATCACACTGCCAGGCGTGACGACGTCACATGGTCCACACTCTTGCGCATGGCAGCTACCCTACCCAGACCAGCCCCTAAGTCAAGTGACCTTAACCAGTGCCCACTGCAACCCCTCCGTGAATGTCTCCTAATGACTTGGCATGCATGGCATCCTGGGCTAATCCCTCGTATACTCGTGTGTGCCAAAGTGTTCCTGCTGACCCTCAGGGCCTGGGTGGTGGGGGGCGTCCTGAGGGCAGGAGACAGCTCCCGAACAGCAGGAGGGGTCTGTTAGCTCCTGACCGGAGCTGCCCGGTCAGGGTCACACCACGTACACGCCGGGTAGAGCCGGAGTAGCTGATCTCGGCAGGAGACCGGCCCTCTGCAATTGTTCCATCATCTTTTTCTAGCTGGGCGTTTCCCAGCGGGAAGCTCAGGCGTGTGATTGATGCCTGGCTCTGGTGCTCAATCATTTCCCCCAGTTCCTATACAGGCATTGCTAGAAGGTCATAGTATGCTTCTCTGCTGAACCTGCAGCCCGCTGGGCACCCCCTCTCTCCCCCAAGTCAGGGCTTGCTGGCATCAGTCCTGGGTGATTGACAGCTGGCACTAGGGATGGGGAGCCCTGACACGTCTCTGCAACTCTAGGCCCTTCTCATCACCTGGAGTCATTCCCAAAGGAACATTCTCCTGGGAACCTGCCAGAACCAGAGGTGCTTCAGGATCACTCCCGGTGGGGCTCGGGGGGCATCTGTGGTACTCGGGTGGAGTCTGGGCCAGTGCATGTGAGGCAAGCCCCTGTCTGTTGCTCTGTCTCTTGGTCCCGGTACTTTCACACTGGGAGCCCTAGAGTCCGAGGGGTGGTGAGAATGCTACCCCCTCTCCCCACTCGCAGGTAACACACCTGAGCCGGTCCGGGGCGTGGGGGATACAACCTCCCTGCCAATGCTGGAGAATGCGACTCTTGGTCTGCAACCTGGAGAAGGGGGGCTCTCCAAGGCACCCCCCCTTTCTGGCTACAGCACCCCATCCTCTTCTGGGGAGCAATTTCCCTCTTCCTCTCACTGCTGTGAATTTTAGGGAGCAAGAGCTTCTGGTCAGGGCTGTTGAGGACAACATGCAGCAACCAAGCTCTTTCCCCCTCCCCCTCCTCTCTCCCACACCTCCTAGGACCAACTGGTCTAGAGGATTTGGGGGTTGGTTTATGGTCTGTCTCTCCAACTAGAGTACCAACTCCAGAAAGGCAAGGAGTATGTCTGTTTTGTTTACTAATGACTCTTCAGTTCCAAGAGGTACCTGGAACATAGTAAGTGCTCAATCAAGTTTTGCCCAGTGAATGAATGGTGCCTTCACCCTGGTCGAAGGGATTAGAAAGAAAAGCCTACTTTCACCACTCCAGTTGCCAACTGGAAAAACTGAAAAGCTGGAGAATGAAGATAGAACAGAGGAGAAAAGATCTGAGAAGGGCACAGACTCAGTTCTAATGACGTGGAACTCCTGGGTCCAACTGTGTCTGCACCACTGCAATGGATGGTTGGCCTCCCGGCTACTCATCACACGCAGTTCATTGCCTGGGGTCATGCTGGAGAATGCTTTGGTAAATTAAGCATCCATGGTCCATGCCTTAATAGTCCAGATGAAGACACAGCACAAAAGCAAGCAGATCAACAGAAGCTAAAAGGGCTTGGCAAGGGCTATGAAGAGGTGTCTGAGGGCAGAGCAGGAGAGAATGATCTGAGAGGTTTACTTCCATGACCTGAAGCTTAAACTGAACATTTCAGAGTGAATCCCCTGACACTCATGGAAAGACAGGGTGTGGGAGGCTGAAAGGGCATGTGCAAAGACCCCAAGGCTGGAACAAATTGATGCATCTGAGACCTGTCTGATGCATGTTGATTTGAGGGCCTGTTGCCTTCAGCTAGCTGGAAAGATGGATGCTCACTGGTTACTTAGATTAGAAATTGGAGATCAGGGCGAGGCAACATGGAGTTTTTGTTATTGTGTTGCGGGAACATATTCAGCAATGACCAGGGAACTTGGGCGGGGGGGAGAGGGGTCACATCCAGTGATACTCAACCTGGCTATGTGGGCTGCGTTCAGTGCTTGGACCCCATGAAGTAGTCATACTTGGACCTCAGAAATACTGGAATGGGGCAGGCTGGGTGGGCGCACACGGTCCCAGGGATTGAATTTGGGGCTTTGCTCCTGCCTGGCATATGGGCTCTCTCCCTGGCCACATATGAGGTTTTATCTGCGACAGATTGAGATGTCAGAAGAAGCACCAAGACCAGGAGAAACCCCTGCTCTCTAGCCGGACTCCTGGGACTCACGCGACAAGTGAATGAGGAGCAGGAAGGGGTGGCAGCCAGGGGGTGGTGACGAGGCTTGAGCTGGGGAGGCAGGGGAGGGGGGCCCACAGGCGTCTGCTCCATCGACTTTTTCTCCAAGATCCACTCGGGGGCTCCCCACCGCAGCCCCAAACACATTTAGCCATTTCCGGTCACGGCCGTCCAGCCTCATTCTCTTTCCTGCTTCTCCTGTTTTGTATTTTTTTTTAAGCTCTTCATGACTTCCTAATTGTCCTGGTTTCAGTTCTTGCTAGTTCTTGTCAAACACCATTTTTTAAAAATGAGTCATTTAGTAACATCACTCCATCCTTTATTTCTAATTTCTGGGCCCCTTTCCCCCCACCCCCCACCCCTGCCGCCTTTCCCTTCCTCCTTTCTCTCCATTTAGATAAACTCGAGGAGCAAAGGAAACGTTTTCTTCCATGATACCTTTCATGTTTTTCAGTTGTGAAATCTCTTTCACTAACCCGGAGGTTCTTGCCTGGCTTAAGTGCTTCATCCTCATCAGAGCTGGGACCCCAAAAAACTTCCCAGGTGCCCACGCAGAGGAAGTGCGGCTGACGGTGGTCTCAGCTGCCACCTGGTAGGGGCAGGGGTCATCAGTCATGGTGCTCTGGCCCAGGCCTGGAACTCAGTCTCCACAGTGAGCCAACTCAGGGGTGAGCCAGACTGAGGCTGGACCTCTGGGCAGCCAGTCTCCATGCACACCCCAAAGGTTGGCTTGGCTTTGAGTCACTCCTGCGAATAGTCCCAAGCACACTCACGGAGTCACTGCTCAGAGCAACCGAGACTGGCTGGGACCAGTTCTCTCCACTCGGCAATCAATGAACATAAGCGCGAAGTCCCAGCTTTGATCCCTGGGAGAGGCCGGGTAGGGGAGGGCAGGCTTGGACTCGGCGTGGCTTGGGGGCTCCTTCCTCTGGGTTACAAAGTTGAAGCAAATATCCTTTTTCTTTCTTTTTTTTATGGAGGGGTGTGGGCTCCCAAGCAATGCTCATTAGGGTTTGGGGGGGAGGGGTCACACCAGGAAAAGCTTAGACCATGGGTCCAGACTGTTCAGTGTCCAGCCTTGGCACCGTGACGCTGCTCAGGTCTAAAGCAGGGACCATCTGAGCCACACGCGGCAATGCTCAGAGCCTGGCAGAACCACGCCTGGCTGTGCGGTGGCACACAGTGCCGGAGACGACCTGGGGCCTGTGAACACGAGCTCTCATGCTTTGAGGGGTCTCCGTGCCCCTGGGTCAATGTAATGTGTCCATCACTCCAGACCTCCACACCTTGGGTTGCACCCCCAACCCCAGCCTGCTCACTGGAGAAACTCAAACCCCTTCCTCCAGGGGGCTGAGAACCGAGACAGAGGCTGCAGAAACCCTGGTCTGGCTGTGCAGGAGAAGGCAGGGGATCCTGAGGAAATGCCACGGACACAGGGAGGGACCCTGGCAGTCGCTTGCGCTTCCTGGACAGAGTGAGGAAAGAAACAGACAAGACACTGGCCAATTGGCTGGAAAGAGCCTCTGGCACTGGGAGAACGGGAGACTTGAGATGCAGATTCTGGAGTTCAGAAGGAAAGACCAGGGGGGATGGGAGCCAGGCCGTGGGTTCCCCAGAGGGCCGGTGGATCACCAGGAGGAAGACTGCGAGGTGTGCGGGAACGTTGGGAACTCTAGAATGTTCTGGATGTGTCTGGATCCAGGGGTGATCCAAGTGGTGGACACCAGCTGGGTGCATCTGTCGCACACACACAGATGCAGTGGATCGACGTATCTGTGCTATTTTGGCAGGATGTGGCTCAGTCTCTATAGGAAAAACGCTGTCTAGCAGGAAGGGGTCTGGGGGTGTTTGCAGCCCGGCCTACGAGCGCACAGAGGAGGCATCAAAGGCCAGAAACCCACAGAGCACTGGGAGCCGGGCCTGGCTGATGTTCCTTCCTCTCGCCGACCTGCTGCCCAGTGAATGTTGTCAGAAACGCAGATTCCCCGGCCACAGGTCAGCCCTGCCGAGTCAGAGGCCCCCGGGGCAGGAGGCCTGGGACTCTGAGTTCCGCAGCCCTCCTGCTGATCCTGACTCCTGATCCCGTGTGACCCTCCCCTCTGGAGGACTCTCCGTGCTTCCAAGCCCTGTGGATCACATCCCCTTCCTTGTCTCTCTGCTCAGTTTCTGCCTAATCCATCTGTCTTTCTCCAACTTTGTTTGAGGGTCACACCCAGCGGTGCCCAGGCCTTTCCTCCGGCTCTGTGCTTAGGCATCTCTCCTGGCAGTGCCGGGCCTCGAACCCGTGCCAACCACAGGCAAGATAAGTGCCATCACCCTGGTGCTCTCTCTCTCTCTCTCTCTCTCTCTCTCTCTCTCTCTCTCCAGTCCCCCAGTACCTTTCTTTCGTCGCCACCCTGTCACCACCAAGTCCCTGACCTGCTGTCTATGGGGCTCCTGGCGGAGCTGGGTTTGGGGGTGGGGGTGTCAGTGACCTGACCAGGCCAGGACCCTGTGTCTGCTCCAAAGGGAAGGAACAGCAGGGATTCAAGTCCCTTCTCTGAGCATCACACACGAGCCATGTGTCCCTCGCGGGTCAGGTGCAGCCTTGGGGCCAGCTCATTTGTTCTGGGGGCCAGTAAATGCATGTCCTGAGGGACCGTTGGGAGCCCGCCACAGGCCTGGCACCGAGCCAGGGCTGGTTTCATGAGCTGGGACTTCCACCCAGCCAGGGAGACTCGGCAGTCTGTTCCCGATGGCCAGGAAGGAGGTAACGCTCTCCCCAAGGCCCGCGCCTCCGCTCGCTGACATTCCGAGATACCTGGGCCGTCAGTGGAACTTCTCTGCCCTTTTCTTCCAGCCTGGACCAGCCCCGGGGCCCCCACAGAAGCATCTAGAGCGTCCTGCATTATCCGCGCAATTGAGATGTAATGAGAGGGCTCCTGGCTTGTATAATAAAGTACAAGGCGCGTGCTCTCAGCGAGCGCTGACCTCTATTTAATTAGTTGCTGGCTTCAGAGGCTTGCCGGCAACCGGAGCAAGGCTCTGGGCTGCGGATCATTTCTTAGCATGATCTGCCCCTTCCTCTCCTCTCCAGATGGCTGCTGAGGTCACCAGTGGGATAAAAAAGCAAAACTGTACACAGTCAAGCAGGGTTTGATCCCCAGCATCACAGTTAGTCCCCTACCCCCCTGCCCCCAAACCGGAAATTGGGGGGAAACCTTTCTGAGTGCCAGAAACTAGCAAAAGCTGGTATTCCCGTCGCCCCAAACTTTGGCTCATTTATGCTAAAGAGCTGGTGGAGGGGATGAGGTTGGAGGGTCGGGTGCAGTGCCACGTGGTGGAAGAGACCCCAGAGTCTGCTCTGATTGGGGGTGGGGTGGGGGAGGAACAAATGCGGAAGGGACTTTGCCAAGGCGCGGGAAACCCCAAGTGGACGTGGAAGCCGGGGACATGGCTGGGGCAGGCAGGAGCCCCAGGAATGTGCTCCTGGAACTACCTTGACACCCCCCTCTGCCCCGTCACCAGCCCAAAGCGGAAAGGAGGAAGCGTCATCTTGGAACAACTGAACTGGGTTTCCTGGGCTCCATCAGCTCGGAACACCCAGGGCAAAGGTGGGGCAGAGCGCGAAGGCCTTCAACCAGGCAGAGAGGGTTCAGCTGAGGAAATGGGGCCCGGCCAAAGGGAGCTGCAAACACGGTGAAGTTTCTCATTCGTTTTCTTGAAATAACGCTGAGAGATGCCTCATCTCAGCAAGTCCAGGAGAGAGTGGGCCTGCAATTAGGGAGACTGCGGTTGCGGAATTGAAGAAGTTCAGTGGGGGCCAGAGAGACAGTACAGTGGGTAGGGCACTTGCCTCACATGTGGCTAGCCCGGGTGCGGTCCCTGGCATCCCACGTTGTTCCCTGAGCACTACTGTATAGATCCCTGAGTGCAGAGTCAGGAGTAAGGCCCGAGCACCACCAGGTGTGACCCCCAACCCCAAAATAAAAGTCTAGCAGGGAGCCAGGGGCTCAATACAGGGGTTGAGGTGCTTTGACCCCTGGTACCACAGGGTTCCCTGGCACTGCTGGGTGTGGTCCTGAGGGCTCCGAGCAGCTCTGGATGCACCAGATTATCCCCATACAATAGGGCCCGAGGGACACCACCTCCTCTGGCTTTTGATTGAACTGTCAGCCTGAATGGCCGAGAATCCCTGGGAGTGGTGCTTGGGATCCCCGACCCCCCCAAGGCCCCCTCCCCCTATAATCAAGGGGTTCAGAGAGGGCTCAGCAGCTGAGCACTGCCTCAGCGATATGAGGCCTTGAGAGTGTTCCCAGCACTGCCTCATCCCGGTCAGGTGCAGTTCCCATGGGTGGCTCAGTCCCACAAGGACAGCCCTCGACTCACCATAACCGATGCAGCCCCCCGGGTATCAGCAACGGAGGGCAGGGAAGCAGGAAAGGGACCTGGGGTGCAGGGAACAGAGGTTGAATTCTGCAGAAAGCCAAGCAGAGGGTGCCAGCATCAGGAACTCAGGGCTCGAAGCAAGTCGAGACTCAGAAGAAAGAGGTTCGGATTATGCCATCACCCTAGTACGAGCATCTAGCATCTTCTGACTAATATGAAAAGAAAGAAAATTAAAATACGTGGGTGACCGATGCAGAATTTCTAGAAGTTGAGCGAGTGGAGCAGAGCAATAAAAGAAAGAAGATGAAAACCTCGTCTCGGGTCAGCCAGAGAGTGTCAAAGGACCATGCTCACGCTTTGCATGCAGAAGCCACAGCTAAATGGCACTGCATGATCCTTGGGGATGAGCACTGAGCTCAGAGCAAACAACAAAACCAATTGCCGTAGGGCTTGGAGAGAAGCAAAGAGCTGAAACACTGGCCTGGCACATATGAGACCTCAGGTTCAATCCCTGGCATTGCATGGGCCTCTGAATACTGCAAGGTACGTTCAAGGGGCCCCAAGACCCGCTGGATCTTGTCAGCACCAGATAACTGAGCACTGAGCCCAAACTTCTCATCCAAGTCTGGGAGTGAGTCCTGCTAGGGAGGGTCCCGTCACACTAAATACTGTCTTGAGTGTTCCATCTGGGCTTCACAGAAGCCAACTCTCACATACCTCAGTGTTAGGGTACTTCAGTGATTCATGATAAGAAACACTAATTCTATGAAGACACGAGAAAAATCAACCAAAACAGCCAAAACAACAAAAAGGCAGGTGTTCTTTCTAAAGGAACAAAATCAGGCACACTTCAGATGTCTAAACTGAAAACCTCAAGTCAAAGAAGCACACGGCCAAAAGGGTTGCAGAGGGCGTTCACGGAAGAGATGAACAAAATGCCACATGTGCTCGAAGTGGCATCATCAGAAATGCAACATCCATCATTAGAAGATGAGAATAGCGAGAGCCCTCCACACCCCATTGCAGTGGCCCCACAAAGCAACGCATCAACAGAACAATTACTGCTTAAGCTTAATTCCTCCTTCCTTCCTTCCTTCTTTTCTTCCTTCCTTCCTTCCGGCACATTTGCTTTTTGGACCACACCTGGTGGTGCTCAGGGCTTCCTCCTGGCTCTGCATCATGCCAGGGATCAAACCTGGGTCGGACATGTGCAAGGCAAGTGCCCTGGCCATACTATCACTCTAGCTGAAAACAATGATTTCTGAACACTTTGGTGATTTCCAATTTGGGGAAGGATGGACAACTTTGGAAAATCCAGATAAACTCTTGGTGCCACCAGAAATGAAGAAGATGCATGAAGAGCTGACCTCAGCCCGGAAGGCGAACACCTCATTTCCTGATCCCCCTCCCTCAAATCTGGATTGGTCCTAAAATCCCCTTTGCCCCACCTACTGCAGCTTAAGAGACACCCTGCTCCTGGGTGTTGGTGACAAGAATGACAAGAACCTTTCCTTTGCGTTTGTTATTGCTCATTGTTTTATTTGTTTGTTTGTTTTTGGGTTGGGGGCCATAACCAGTGGTGCTCTGAGCTTCCCCCTGGCTCTGCACCCAGGGATCACTCCGGCGGGTCCTGGCTGGCTGGGGGACTGTATCTGAAGCTGGAGAAGATCAAACCAGGGCTGGCCGTGCGTAAGGCAAACACCCCGCCCATCGTACTATTGCTGTGGGCCCTGCTCTCATCCTCTGAGAATACGGTCAGGTTCTCAAGCTCAGACTCTCCCTGGAGAGGCAGAGCTGAAACGGAGCAGAGAGGAGCCCCCACAGCAAAAGGCCTTCCGGGTCAGCTGGCCCCAGCCCCTGGAGCGAGACAGCAGAGATACACGCCTCGAGGCGGCAGGGAACCCCCCAAGACAGGAGCACTGGGACACCCCTAGTAGCACCAGGAACTTGAAGAACCACTTTCTGAATAACCAGCTTGAGGGGCGGGAGGCCCTTGTGCTTGCCAGGCCCGTGGCTGGGCTCCCCGCTGCCCACGGCTCCTACCTGCTGACACCGTTCTCGCCGTGGCCGGGCCCAGCGGGATCTGCAGCCCCTCTCTGCCTTGTTCTCCCCGAGGCCTGGCACGAAGCAGGTGTGTGACCCCCAGCCTGGGGCTCCCCTCCCCCCACTCTTACTGATCCTCCCTCCCTCTGGGCTCTGGGCCATGGGAATCAGCCCAGGTGTGTCCCTGGGGCCAGCTGTCCCCATGATCCCCAGGAACACCCAAGGTTTGGGGGCAGCTGGCGGGGGGAGAGGGGTGAGGTGGAACTGGGCCCGGCTTGGTCAACCGTGGCTGCCATCCACCAATTCTCCACCCTCCGAATGGACACTGACTTCTGTCCAGGCGATGCGGGGATTCCTCTGGGAGAGGCTGGAGAACTCTGAATTTCTTTGATTGCGGGCCCCACTCAGCAGTGCTCGGGGCTTCCTCCTGGCTCTGCACTCAGGGGTCATTCCCGGTGGTGCGTGAGGGGCCGGATGTGGTACCAGGGATTGAACGGACTCAGCCACATGCAGGACAAGTGCCCTCACCCCATTTCTATTTCTCTGGCCCTCCTAGAAATCTTTCTCACAGGTACATTGTGATATTTACAACTGGAGATGGGGGTCAGCGGGAAGGTGAGTCCCGGGAGGGACTGGGTGCGCGTTGGGCCGTCAGGGAAATGGAGGCTGGTCCTCCTCGAGGTGACTATAGGGTCGCTCCAGGAGGTCAGAGCCCATCCTGCCTGGGGTGATGGTCCAGGACTCTCACAGTACCTGACATTTATTTTGCTCGAGCGGGCCCAGTAACGTCTCCATTGGAGACTTTGTTGTTACTGTGTTTGGCATATCGAGTACGTCACGGGAAGCTTGCCAGGCTCTGCTGTGCGGGCGAGATCCTCTCGGTAGCTTGCTGGGCTCTCCGAGAGGGGCGGAGGAATCGAACTCGGGTGGGCCATGTTTGACTGCGTGCAAGGCAAACGCCCTACCGCTGTGCTATTAATAGAAATTGAACTACAAATTACAATTTATTTTTGATCTTGGAGAATTTAATATGCAAGGAGGGAAAAGAAGGCCAGATTTGGAGACACCGAGCATATGAATTGTAGTCTTGACTTTCAATGGAAAATGGAGCATAGTGAAACTCCTTCCAACAGAAAGAACTGAAGATGGATGTTCTTTTCCCTTGTGTGAATTGCTATACGGTGATTGCGCTAGGAACACAATTTCTAGCACACACATTGATAAGCAATGTGTATGTGTCTCTTGTTCAAAGGCTCTATTAGTTTTAAAAAATGGGGACATTGTAGAACTAAGGCTATGATATTAGATGTATTACCGCTCACTGGGTCCTACATATTTATAGTGCTATGGGTAGTGACTCCCTTTGGGTCAGTTGCTTTCTGAGCCTGTTTATTTTATTCATGCTGACAGGAGCACTGCTGACAAGCTACATGTGGATCATCAAACATTTACTCATTATTGAATTGATATGACACCTCTTCTTTTAAGAGCTGACTGTGCTCCACATGAAACTTTTAAATTGTACAACAAACTTTTAGATAAATACTTTCATATGGTAACATAAAGCACGATATGGAGCTGGAGTGAGGGGCTGGGTGGTTATGTGTGTGTGTGTGGGGGGGGGTTGCGTAATGGAAAGACAGGGCTATTACTTGATTTTTTTATTGAATCACTGTGAGAGAGACCCTTACAAAGCCGTTCATGGTTAGGTTTCAGTCATACATTGTTCCAATACCCATCCCTCCACCAGTGCACATTCCCCAGCACCAGTGTCCCCGGGTTCCCTCCCACCACCCCCCACTCCCCACCCCCACCCTGCCTTTATGGCAGACACTCTTCCCTTACCCTCTCCCATCCCCATCCTTCTTCGGTCGAAATCAGGGCTAAATCAGTGCTTCCC
>JAOXYA010101192.1:0-10858 GCA_028565675.1 Sorex palustris | reverse complement strand
GGTGTCAAAATATTGAATGTAATCAAAGTAGAGAGAGAGTAATGTGGAAATCATCTGCCCACAGGTAGGGGGAGGGTGTGGGGTGGGGTTTTTGGTAGTGGAGAATGGGCACTGGTGAAGGTACGGGTGTTTCATTGTATGACCGACACTTAAACCTGAAAGCTCTGTAACTGCTCTTACGGTGATTCAATAAATAAAATTATAAAAGAAAGAAAGAAAGAAAGAAAGAAAGAAAGAAAGAAAGAAAGAAAGCTACAAAGACCAATAAACAAAACACATTTTTTCCTGGCCATTTATTAGTATCCCTTGGGAAGCTTTTCAAATGTCTCTAAAGACATTTAAAAAAAAATTTTTTAAGTACATCCAGGAATCGTGTTCTCATCACTGGCTGTAAAGTCACAGAAGCACTTTCAGAAAAATACTCATGTATGGATGGGGAGAGGAGCTTGGGCCTAAACAGCATTGGGGTGGGAGGTAGGATATGGGGAGACTGTGGCTGGGTCACAGAATTACAATCACTCCCACACTGGGAAACAGGGGTGACTTGCTAAGAGTTGCCTGGAGGAGACAAGAGCAAAGAGTGTTTCCTCGGGCATCTGGAGATGCTCAGAGAGAAAAGTGAAAGCCCCCAGGCAGAGAAAGTGTAGACAGCAGTGATAGCCCCTAGCCCAGAAACTCTGTAGCTCAGCTGCCTTGTGGCTGACCTCTTTTTGCCTCAGGAGTAGAATCCTTTATCATCACAATGGCATCCAGGGGTGCAGCACCTCCAGTGCCCTCCTGGGCACCCAAGAGCTGTCCTCACCCATACCTTCCAGGTACGCTGCAAGCTGAAAGGGAGGCCATGCAGACATGTACTGGTTCAGGGTCAAAAGAGACAGGGCTCATGATCCAATATTATGGCACCCCACTTTGATGTTGTTCTTAATGTTTTTCTCCTCACTTCCTACCATTGTCACAATGAGGGGGGTAGGTGCAAATCACATACACACATGGCCACGGTGCTCACATGCCCCATTGCGGTGCTAGATGGAAGTTGCACATCAAGTTTGGGTGCTCACCAGTCACACTCCCTAAGCTGTGGTGTAGACAACACATTTCTGGAAATGCACACAGCGGTCACCACAAATTCGCACCTGCGCTTGGCAGGAGTCCCACATCCCAGCCATGGTGCTCGAATGCCTTCTTTGTCTTGCCAGTTGAGATGCTTACAGGGGTGGGGATGGAGATGGCATCCCTTTTAGTGGTGGTGCCTGCAGGCATGAGGGTGGTGCGGTAGCATCCTTTTGAGCTGTGGTACTTGCACAGCCCTGGGTGCAGTATTGTTGGAAATAGATGGCAACACTAGGGGTCCCACACAGCACAACTGCCAAATACAAATGGCAGAGTGTTGGCACCACACCCTACAGGGTTCAGAGAGCCCCTCTCAGTACTTACTACCAACAGTGCTCAGGGAGGCCACACAGTGCTGGGGATCAACCTTGGGCCTCCCATGTGCAAGTATCTGCTCCAGTCCTGTACACCCCCTCCCCAGTACCCATCTTGATTGTTTTATCCTGCAGAAGCAGGATAGCACAGGGGGACCTCTGCGGGCTTCTACCTCTCAACCTTGGATGACCTTCCTGCTCATGGGCTAACAGCCCCTCTACTTACTCCCCTTATGGCAGAATTCACAGATAGTGCAGATTTTTTTAAGTACCTCTGTCTGGGCAAACTAGTGGCTTGGGTATAAACTTCACAGTAACAATTCTATCCCCTAAACTTTATCCCCATTTTGTCTCCTAAACTTGCCTCACAAAGTACCCAGAAGGTACAGGAGTTAAGGTACTAGCTATTTATTCTGCAGGTGCAGTTTGATTCCCAGCACCTCCCGGAGTGACCCCAAAGTACAGAGCCAGACATAGTCCCTAAGTTTCACTAGGTGTAACCCTGGCCCCAAAACTAATAATTTTATACTGGTTCAGTCTCTGGCATTTGGTGGTCCCCCAGTACCACCTGGAATGATCCCAGAGCACCAAGTGTGGAATAGCCCCTGAGTGTAGCCCAAGAACCACTAAAACAGAAATGAAGCAAACTTGCCTTCCAGAGAGACCAACCAAGCGTTGTGCAAGGGTCCTGGAACTTCTGCTGGTTCCCCAGCCCAGGGGAATTTTAGAGTCATGCTAAGAAGAGATGAAAAGAGCAGCACCACTAAAAATACTTCCATTAATAGTTTTCCAAAGTATAATCAAAGCAAGCAGAAAGTCCACAGACCCAGGTGAGGTGGGGGTGGGTGGATGGGGGGGAGATCTATAATATCAAAGTACTTCAAAAATAACCTCGATGCATTACTTGTCTGTTTTATACTATTGGTCTTGCATAGGCAGATCACAAACTCTGAAGGGAAATTCTGCTGGGCATAACTCAGGCCTTGGTTGCAAATAGGAGGAGGTATTGGATTCACCACTAGACACACACAATGTTTGCAAAGCACCATTTCCTCTAAAGACTCCCCTTTGATTCTGCAGTAAAAAGTATTAATGTATTCAATTCAAGTTGACCTAGGGCATCCAGCCTTGGTGCATGCTGGGGGAAGCCCCTCTGGGATTGTAAACCCATGAATGTGGACGTCTGGGTATGAAACACAATTTTATATGACAGAATGAAATTCCATTTGACTTGAAAGAATAACAAACAATGCTTATTCATATTCAGCCTTGAGTATTTGAAAGGTATCTCTCCAGAAAAGGACAAAATAAGCCAATCACTCAAGAGAAACCTTGACAGTATATGCTGTGAATGATAAACTGTGTACATTCCAACAAAAATTGGGATTTTCCAAAATTTGTACCTGCCATCATGAGCTTGAAAGTCTCTAAATATTTGAAGACTTTTCTGATGTGATTGGTGACAATGCTCTCAAATTTGCCATTATAAGATTATAGGATGAAAAGCATCAACATTAGCATATCCGGGAGGGGGAAAATTATCCTTCTCCCTTGGTTATTTTAGCTAACCTCATAATTAAATCCACACAAGAAAGGTTAATAGGGGGAAAAGCAAATGTAATTCTGTGCACATGTTTGTGTCAAAAACATGAGAACAAGTCTAACAAAATGAACAAAGAAGTCAGTTTATATATCCTTTAGACAAAGAAACAATGCGGTTCTAAGAATCTAAGACACACACACACACACACACACTCACACACAATCTCCACTACCACCCAAAAATAAATAAGTAAATAATCACAGCCTTAGCTTGAGCCTTAGTTAGCAAGGAACACAGCAGAATTTGTTTGCAGTCTTCCTGGTACTGAATTCCCTATCTCCCATTGATAAGCCGCTGCCTCCAGGTGCAGGTTCACTTTAGGTATTTATTTCCTGCATTCAGGATGGAGAAATGGGTCAAAGCCTCCCTCCTGCATCAACTGCTTCTCAAATGACTTTAATCGAAAACAATCAATATTATCACTATTATCAATATTATCAATATTATCACTTTAGCATACTTAGCATACTTTGGGACAGCCTATTCTGAGTCCCAACCCACCAAAACTGCCTAAATCTGCCAATGACTTTTGCATGACATTATATGCTTGGTGACAGATACAGTCAAGGACTGGGGAGATGGCCGAGAGCACTGAAGCGCACGTTTTGTATGTGGGAGCTCTGGATTCCAACTGCAGCACTGGATGGTCCCCCAAGTTCCACCAGGAGTAACCCTTGAGCACTGGGCCTGAACTAGCTCTCATGCACTGTCTTCTCTCCCCAAAAATGCAGTCAAAGGAGAAGTTAGACCAGTAAGTTAAGAACAAATGAGATAGTTGGTTTCAGATTCTACACTGAAGTTGACCTTTAAGAAAGACTGTTAGTTTTATATGACTCATATTTTTCTCAGAGAGATATCTGGTTTGACTTTTAATTAAAACTATTTACTAAATTGAATTATGGGCAAGACACTCTACTGGGTGCTGGATTTTTATGACATATGGATTCCTCTTCTTGGGAGGACACGACTGGCTTCCCATGATGCCCTTTCATTTGAATGAACCATGTAAAGGAGAAAGGAAAAAGAATATAGCAAAGAAGGAGGGAATGAAATAAATTGAGAAACTGAGGATGGTGTGTAAACATCTGGGGAGATTAAGCACCTGGATCCTGGAAAGCGATAGACTGTGATGGTCAGAATGAACAAGATAATGCACAAATTAAAAAAAAATGAAATATTTAAAAAAGAAAAAAAAAAGACTATTAATGACTTTTAGGTTGTTGTGCTGATGCGAGCCTCTAGTGAACAGAGAGAGACAGCTCAGGATAGGATAGTGAGTTTATTAGAAGCTCAGCAATGAGGACCCCAAGTGAGAAGAGAAAGAGACTTGGAGCCCCGTTTGCTGAGATGGTCTCTCTTTTATCCTCTAAAGGCGGGCTACAATCTAAGTACATTCTTATCTGTGAAACAGAAGATACAGAGGTAACTGGCAAAAGAAAAAACAATCAATGTATCCTTCCCACATGGTATGGCCTTCAGGAGCCCAAAAGGAGAACAGTCAGTGTCAGTCTATCTTTCCCACGTGGAGTGGCCTTCAGGTCTTGTCTCCCATGCACTCCCATAAATCTGATGGGCCAGTACACTCCCATAAATCCGGTGGGCTGGTGGGTTCTTAACTCCATTTGTTGGGGTCATAAAAGGAACGCTTCTCCCTCCCTTCTCTTTTTTAATTTAAGGGGTCAGTTTCAATTTCTCAGTCCCCATCACATATTCTTAATTTTCAATACAATTTCATAATTCTCATTGCATACAACTTCTTAATCATCTTTCAAAGTTTTATACAGAAGAGTCAGATCTACAAGCACCTGAAGAAGCCATGGCAGAAATGAAGCCTCTATTCCAACTGCACATTTCTTCACATGCTTCCATCAATACAACCAATGGCACATACTGCAGAGAGAAAGGAGAATCTAGCTGTTTATTGAAACCAGATATTAAAGAAATGGGCAGAAATATAACCATTCTTTTCACTACATTTTTAAATGAATATTTATCATAAAACATGTTGTTTACTTTCTTTCACAATGGCCTTATTTGCTGCGCATAAGCCAACATCTAAAACATCTCAGTTTCAAGTAGGAACTATATATGCCATAAATACTGAATAAACAGAAACAATCAACATAAACAAAAACCCAGGGGGAGGGGTGGTCCTTAGTAATTTTGAAGATTGTAAAAAGATCCTGAGAGGACACCTTTTAGACCAGCAGCCTGAGTGTGAACCTGAATCCGTTGCTATTATATCTGCAGAACCAAGGTTTCTTGGTCCTCACCTATGTTCATCATTATTTGACACCAGGGCTGTGCTGTGTGCCAAGTGTGGTGCTGAGTCTCGCACCTGCATCTGAGGACACAGACTCACAAGCAAGAAAAAATAGAGCTCATTTTGAGACTCTCTTTAAGCCACCACCTTCTTCAGGGACCCTGGGGGAAGTTGAGGGAGGTGGTTTGGATGTTGTTGTTTTGTTTTGATTTTTCAGGGTTTTTTGAATGGAGGGAGATGTTGGGCCACACCTGGCATTGCTCAGGAGTTAACTCTGGCTCTGCACAAAGGAATTACTTCTAGTGAGGCTCAGGGATCGAACTCTGGTTGGTCACGTGTGCAAGGCAAGCATCTTATCCTCTGGGCTATCACTCTAGCCCCGAGGGAAATGTTTTAAAGGCATAAAAATGGAAGGGTAGAGACCATTCTGGGGCCAGAGAGCTGGTACAGGGGTTAAGGTGCTGTATGCAAACTGATTCCAGTTCCAGACCCAGCACCCCATGGTCCTCAGACAGCTGCCAGGAGTCACGCCAGAGCACGAGCCAAGAGTAGGTCCCAAGCCCAGCCCAGTGTGGTCCAACGCATTTATTGGGTCATATGTTTGGGTTTTTTAAATTTTAATTAATGAGCCATGATTTATAAAATTATTAATAGTTGAGTTTTAGGCATATAATATTTCAACACCAATCCCGCCACCAGTGTCAACTCCACCCCACCCCATCCACCCCCACCTTAACAGGCATCTTTCAAAGTTTGGTGGTTGCAGCTTAGATGCCATTTTTCAGTGTTGCTGAGTCTGTGCTACAGATGTATAGTTATACCACTTTCCCATATCATCAGTGTAGCAAAAGCCCCAACCCTAGTCTCCATTATTTCCCTTTTTAATTTTCCTCCTTCCTGCTTTAGTTTCTTTCCTTCTCTGTCTTTCTCCTCCCTAAGCTCTGGGTCAAGGGTGATCTGGCTATCCTCTCTTTACTACATACATTACATTTCTTCATTCTGTTATTCTATATACCACAGATAAGTAAGATCATCCTGCCAACACATACTTTTTGTAAAAAGCAGCTCTGAAGAGTACGAAGTCTGGGAAGAGGGAGACGAAGGACTGAATGTTAACTCCTGCAGAAGCGGGCAGATGGCCCATTTATTATCATCTTACAAGACAAGACAGAAAGGCAGAGAATTATATGCATTAATATGCCTTCTCTTTCAATTAAGTTTTTTGTTGTTGTTTTGTTTTGTTTGGGGGTTACAACTAGCCATGCTCAGGGTTTACTCCTGGCTCTGCACTCAGGGATCATACATGGCAGTGCTCATATGTGGTGCTGGGGATCAAGTACTACCTCTTTGGCCACTCAGTCAGGTTTCTCCTAGAAGATATGGAGCTAGAAGCCTTAGTGAGACATATGTCAGTAAATTATAATTCTCCTCTCTCTGCCACCTGCCCTGGAGAAGTGAGCTTCTGACTGCATGCACACACACACACACACACACACACACACACACACACACACGGCTAGACAATCTTCCGGCTAGGTAGTCTTTCTATTAATACAGGCCATTGCCAGTAACGGTCACCCAATAGTGTTTGGACCCAGTACCTCAATGTGGTACTGAAGCATAGGGGGCCATCATCCCAACAATGCCATGACAGGGCCTCACACACACCAGACCTACAGTCTATCACCTGGTCAGTGCTCAGGGGACCATATGGGATGCTGAGAATTGAACCCAGGTCGTCCGTGTGCAAGGCAAATGCCCTACCCGCTCTGCTATCACTCCAGCCCCTAAAAGCTGCTGCTTCTGAGAGGAAAGGAAACCAGAGAGCACAGCCGCAAAACCTCCCCCCCAGATCTGTGCCTGGTCCTCTCCATTCATCCTCTGCACCAGGAAACTCTGGATCAACCCTCCTCCCCAGAGATCTCCCTCCCTACTTTCTTAACAGAGACATGGAGCTGCTTAGTGCTCTCAAATTGATCACGGCTTCCCCCACCCCAATCACAGTTCTCTGCTATGGAACAGGAGGTGTCTCTTAGACCCACCTGGCCAGGCACCTTTTCTGGAATCCTTGGACTGGAGGATCTGCTTTTCCTCTTTACAGATCACACCAAGGCTGGGCGCTGCATTCACAGTCTCCTCGACTCCTTGTCCTAGGCTCAGAGACTGCACCTGGGCCAACTACAGAGCTTCCTGCCCAGAGACCCCAGGAGCTGTGCCTTTTGTCAGTTCACCCTTTGAAGGAATCAGACCTAAATCTGACTTCAGGGACCTAGATCACTGCCAGGCTGAGTTTTCCTTCAGGGCAGGTGAAGGAAGGGGTCAAGTTTTTTAAAACCGGTTTTAAACTCTTGGCAGCCAGACTTTACACTGGGGACTTTTCAAGTTCCATGTGAAGCACATGTTTCCTTCTGCCCTTTTTTCCCAAAGTAACAACACTAAGAATAATGTTGTAGCTACATTGGAAAATAGCCTTTAGGGTTTTAGGAGGGGGCTTGCTTAAGCATTCAGGGCAGAAGCACAAAGCTTACCAATGACTTCCACCTATTCACACCTGGCACACAGATGCACTCACACATTCACTCACACTCACATGCTCACAAACGCACACACTCACACATTCACATGCACACACTCATGCATGCACACACTGTAGCACAAACATGCACACACTTACAGGGCCACACTCACATGGTGACGAGTCATCAGCACATGACCACAAGTGATGAATCTAAATGAGGTAGAAGTAGATGTTCATTTGTGAGCTTGACATTTTTCACAACCTAATTTGAAAATTTTTTAAAAGGTAGACTAACTCTTATCCCTGCTTTTCTGAGATTGTCCCCTTAACCTTCTGCAACAGAAGATGGGTTTCTATTCTCTAACATCTACTTAGGTTGCCCTAACTTCCGGAGCCTTCCACAGTGGCAATTTCAGAGAAATCAAAATGTGTACCCTGAGAAAAGGCATCTCAAAGACCCCTTGACCTCCCACATTTGATGATGTGGGAACCTCTCTTGGTGGTTCCCTGGCCTCTTTCTTAAAATGTCTCTTTTTAGGGTCTGAAGAGATAGTATAGCGCTGGTAAGGTACTTGCCTTGCACGCGGCCAACCCAGGTTCAATTCCTGGCACCCCCAGATGGTCCCCCCCAAGGACCTTCAGGAGTGATCCCAGAGTACCGAGCCAGGAGACAGCCCTGAGTACTACCCAGTGTGGTCCAAAAAAATAACCAAAACAAAAACAGTGTCTTCTTAACATCTGTTTGCAGGAATTGCACCAGTTGACTCTGAGGGATAACAGCTGACCACTGCCCTGACCCCAGCCCGCTGGCCAGCAGCCCCATCTAGTGGTGGGTCAAGAGCAGCGCACCTTTCCTGATGCCCCGGGCCCCACTAACCCTAGTCCACCAGCCCCAAACCTCCAGCTGGCCTGGTCAGTAGGGTGGAAACAACTGGTAGAAGACCAAGAGGATGGCTCTGGAGGCAGAAGGCATGCGGCAGTTGCTCAATAACTATCTTCTGACTGCACAGACAGCTTGAATTCAAACCCAGACCCGCAGCTCTCCTGCAGTATGGCTTTTGAACAAAGTCAAGTCTCAGAGCGATCTTGCTAAGTCTTAGCTGAAAAGTGGCACCCAATGGGGAGAGAGGCTTCTCCTCTGTTCTACACCCAGTCTGGCTAAGTGCCAGGGGAAATTTCAAAGGAAATGTCTGGGCACTGGTGTGGGTTCAAGCAGCCCAGGGCAGCCAGGTGAGAAGCTGAACTGGATCTCACTCAAAGTGAGGGAGCCAGTGGGGTGGGGGTGGGGGAGTGCCAACTCCCTACAGCCAGTGGACCCAAACCAAAGCTGACTAGAGCCACGACCCCAGAGAATTGCTGCACAAATATAAATCCACCGGGGAGACCCAGCATCCAGTCCCGGGAACTTAGTGCAGTGGAGGGTGAGATCAAGAAGGACCAAATCCCACTGGAAATTGGGGTGTGGGGGGCACAGCAACCAAGATTCCATGGGATCTTGCACAAATATGGGACTATGGCTGCCCAAACCAAGACAGTGCCCACAGAGCCACTCAATATTTTCACTCTAAAATAAAAACCAGAACATTAAAATGATCCAATTGGCAGAAGAGCAGGTTAAAACCAACAAAGAAAATTTGGTGAGGATGAAATGTAGGGTATGGGAAGAGCTGGTGGCTCTATGTGGGACAGATGATGGGGCGACATTCTTCTTAGGTTCCAAGAAAGGGTCAAAGCCTTTGGGTGGTGAGCCATTAACCCCACCCTGGCTGGGTCCATGGAGGTATGACCCCCCTGACTAAGGAGGCATGGTCAAGCTGACCCCAGAGGTGACCCAGTGCTGGCGGTGTCAGAGGATACCTCTGTGTGCTGAGCTGAGCTCTGAGAGGAACACTTCATAAGAGCACAGACAAATCTCATGGGACACATCCAAAGGATACAGGTACAGGCCACAGTAGCAACGGGTCTGGAAGCCACAGCACTGACTCCATGGTTAAAAGAACAAGGGCACAAGCCAAGGAGAGGAAAAGGCCTCCTGAGACGCAAGTTATAGTCTTCTTTAAGTGGCTTAGCTTGGGGTTTTTTTTCTTTTGGTATTTGAGTCACCCTCAGTGGTGCTTGGCATTGACTCAGGGCTCTGTGCTCAAGAATTACTCCTGGCAGTGCTCAGGGGACCTTATGTGGGTTTGAACATGGGTGGGTCAGGTAGGTCGCGTGCAAAGCAAGGGCCCTACCTGTGGTACTATTACTACAACCTCTCAAGTGTTTGTTTAGAGGCCAACATGGAAAGGGAGATTTATTCTAAGACACAGATATGGTCAGAGTAAGGAAGACCTCTACCTCCTCTCTGTATCCCTCTACCTCTTCCCCTCTCTCCTTTTCTTCCTCTCTCCTTCTCCCTCTTCTTCTTCCTCCCCTCTCTCCCCCTCCCTCCCTTTCATTTTTCTTCCTCCCTCTCCCCCTCCTTTTCTCTCTCCTATTTCCCTCTATCCCTCTCTCCTTCCCTCTCTTCTCTCTCTCTCTCTCTCTGTCTCTCTCTCTCTCTCTCTCCTACTCTCTATTTCTCTCCCTTTTCACCCTTCTCTTTTAGCCAGAGGCCATGAGTAGAATGCTGGGAGCTCAATGGATTGCCAGGGTGGAGGTAGACCTCTGGGCCTCTCTAGCTCTATTAATCATTTTATCCATCTTGACTATTTAATCTAACCTACCTTAAAATCCCAGAGTTAGCAAATGAAGACTGGACTAGCGTTGATGAAGGGGCGGTGGTGGAGGGTTTGTGGGCACTTTGGTAGGGGATAGACCTGAAGTAACTTTGGACATCAATACCATAAGTTTTAACACCATATAACCATCTTACCTGAAATATATCTTTTTAATATATCTTTTAATTTAAAAATAAATTATTCGGGGGTATGGTGCCGCCATCAGGTCAATCTGTACCTGTGAGGCGAGTGCATCAGCAGCCTCATGGCGCCGTCAGACTTCCAGATACCCCAAAATTGCTGCTGTGCCTTTGGCCAGACCCCAAAAACTTGGGGCAAAGTTTACCAAGA
>JAOXYA010101155.1:0-10858 GCA_028565675.1 Sorex palustris | reverse complement strand
AACATATAAAATAAATAGCTGGTGTTAAGGAATGCTAGAGCTAAATATTCAAACCACAGAACCAATAACACTGACCTCTCTCTCGCTCTCGCTCTCGCTCTCCTTCCCTCCCTCCCTCTCTCCCTCTTCCTTCTCCCCCTTTGGAGCATTATGGTCTGCAATAAAAAAAAACTGAGAGGTTATCATATTTGTTCCTTTATCTACTTTCAGCACACAGTTCTTATCTACAGTGTTCATATCCAGCTATCTTTGTCATAATGCTTCCTTCTCTATTACAACTGCCTTCTCCCCCAGCACTTGAGGCAGGCTTCCAACTGTAGACCAATTCTCCTGGCCCTTGTTTCTACTATCTGTTGGTATTAGTTTCATGATTTTTTTATATTCCACAAATGAGTGCAATCATTCTATGAGACAAGTAGACATGCATTCATTCTATGAGACAATGTCGCTCTCCTTCTGACTCATATCACTCAGCATGATACTCTCCATGTCCATCCATTTATAAACAAATTTCATGACTTCATTTTTCCTAACAGCCGCATAGTATTCCATTGTGTAGATGTACCATAACTTCTCTAACTAGTCATCTTTTCTCAGGCACTTGGGTTGTTTCAAGATTCTGGCCATTATTAATAGTGCTACAATAAACATAGAAGTGCAGATGGCTTTTCTGCTATGTTTTGGGCCCTTGTGGTATATTCCCAGAAGTGGTATTTCACCACCTACTTCTTCCTTCTCTTTCTTCCCTCTCATATTTGCTGCCTACACTCTGGTGTAAATGGGGTCTGCAGACAGGATATTTCTAGGGTAAAGTAGAAGTCTGTCTCCTCCAGCCACATTTAGAATGTGCTGAACGACTTTTGTTTCATTGAAGCTCACAGGAATCATACTGTGAAATCATAGTTTGGGGGTAGGAAAGATGGTATTGAGATTCATCAGTATAATCTTATTTAAAAAAAACATTACAACCCTGAAAAGCAGTGTATCAGTTAGATCTTGATGCATAACAAACAATCCCAAACCTTGTAGTTTTAAAACAATAATTATTAACTTACATTTCTATGGACCAGCAACAGTGGCTTGGCTCAAAGGGAAAGACCACTTTCTGGACTCATGTAGGCTTAATCATACAACTGTACCCAAATGGCAGGTCACCTGGTTACTCTATAACCTTATTCAAATATTTGCCTATATAGACTGTTGGAAACTGGCTATTGGTTGGAGTAATGAGCTGGTCTACATTGTCTTATCTTATCTTAGGTTTATTCACAGGAAATTGGTCACAGGGCTCCCAAGAACAGTAGAAAAGAATGGGTCCTAATAACCAAATTTCTGCTTGCATTTGTCCAAGGGTATGAAAAAAAGGAGAATAATTGTTCAGTATTTCTATCATCTACTACAATTGACATTTCCGTCTTCTATGGTCTGAATGAAGCAGCATATATTCTAAAAAGTGTTTCAAGGAAATCTCCATGTCATAAAAAAAGAAATTGAAGACTCAGAAAAATTAAATAGTCCCCAACTGAGCATAGACATTTTAGAAGAACTCCCAGAAATAAGTGACAACTCCACTTGACAGTAGATAAAGAAATAGCCCTAATTTAGACTCTTCGAAGAGAATTTTGAATGACAAGAATAATCTCTGGACACATATATATAATTTTTTATTGGACTCATTCAAATGTCTCATTTCACAAATATTCAACAAATACATACTGGACATTGAGATAGATGCTGAGGATATTGATACAGTTCTCTTTTCTCAGGGGTCTTAGATCTAGTAGTGAAGAGATAATAAAAATGACATCATCCTAACCCTAACTGTTGCAAGGATAGGTCCAGAGCATGAAATAAAGTCCTGGTGTGGTCTGATGATAGGAGTATTCTCTGAGTCCAGAACGGTATTTTTGAGACTCCAGATGAAGAGAATGGGAATAGGAAGACTAGGAAGAGACTAACATATAAGAATGAGCCTACAAGTGACAGTTTACAAAGATTGTCGGCTCTCTGACCCTCTGGTCAGAGTGCTTACTGAGCAAAACTATATACATGTGAGCTCAATGTGGTAATCCACCAGGTATTACCCAAGGTTAAATTGTATTATATATTCCTTATGCTTCTAACTACTTAAGCAATAACCAGATGGCATCAGGTTTCCCTCGACCCCACTCATTGCCTAACCCCAGCAAACCCCTGCAGGCTAAGATCTTTCGAGGCCACAGAAACTCATTATCTCTAAACAATTTCATTTTCAGGTTTTCCTTAAAAAGGCAAGAGATCTGGCAAAACTTGGCTTTCATTCCTACATGGCAACCGTTGGTGAAAATGTACTCAGGTGTAGACACATCACAGTTTGTCATGCTCCCTCCTGCCTATTTAACATGTTCCTGCCTGGCTCCTGTAACTATCTGGGGTGTTTGCAATTCTTTGTTCTGTGCCATGTGTTC
This sequence comes from Sorex palustris, assembly GCA_028565675.1. NCBI lineage: Eukaryota > Metazoa > Chordata > Mammalia > Eulipotyphla > Soricidae > Sorex > Sorex palustris. The sequence continues at coordinate 8,411 of JAOXYA010101155.1, read as the reverse complement.
TTGTTTTTAACATAACTGACAATAATTGCACCCAAGAAATGCTTTCAGGTATAAAAGTTAACTTGTTAAGTCAGCATGCAGAACTGCCTTTTGCTCTTTTTTATCCTTTCTTTTGTGATTTCTTCCTCCCTCTAGAATTTTGGTTCATCATTTTGACAGAGCTGAGAAAGTAAATAAAGCGTGTGCCTGATATTTCAAAGCAATTAGTCTAGGCAGATCCCAGGAAAGATTATTTTATTTTATTCACAGGACAATATTCTTGTTTTGTAACTTTTTGTCAGTATGTATTCTCTACATATTTCTATTTTCAGTTTTGAAGTTTTCAGTCTTTCAAAATAATCAGTATAATAACTGAAGGCATTTTTATTAAAGATTTTTATTTTTAAGTTATGCATTACACTTATAAGGAGAAACAAGCAGTTGTGTGTCCACATGCTCTGCTTCTTATATATCCAGTTATACATGTACAATAATTTAATGTAATTATTTATGCATTTAACACTTCAATGTGGATAATTTATTTTATCAGCTAACAATAGAAAAATGCTTCTTTAAGCTTTGGCCACCTGCTTTCTTTTCATTCCTGCCTTTCACTTCTTATCTAAAAACTCTGTTCGTGAAAGCAAGAATTTCAAATCATTATACCATCTTTAGTTAAGGCAGGAAAATTATTATATGATTATTAAGCAAGACAGGAAAGCCTCCCATTTGTACATAGAATTAGTCATTCAAGCAATGTGATCAAGATTAGGACGAATTAGAAGCACACCTCCACATGAAGAACCAACCAAGTGTCATGTAACCTTGAAAACTTCTCTTTCTTAGATTCTTTTTAAAGAGTAGAAATTAAGGCACCTAACTTATTTTTACTTTTGTGTGTGTGTCACACTCAGAGATGCTCAGGGTTACTCCTGGCTCTGCACTCACAATTACCCCTGGCAGTGCTTGGGGGACCATATGGGTTGCTGGGGATTGAGCTTGGGTCGGCCACGTGCAAGGCAAACACCCTACCTGCTGTACTATCGCTCCAGCCCCCTAACTTATTTTTAAACTAAAATGAGCTAACAAGTATCTTATGAAATTGCCCCAAAACTTTGTGTAGGGTTCTTATAAGTCAATGTTCTTCTCCTCCAAATAAAACCCTAATTATTTTAGATCAAATGTGCCCCAATAACTTCAGCTGAGCTGAAAATAGAAGTAAAGATTTTTGTATGATTTTCTTCGATATGCCAGACACAGTAACAACAAAATCTCCAATGGAGATGTTACTGGGCCCGCTCGAGCAAATCGATGATCAACGGGAGGGCCTTTACTTTTCACTAATAAAAAAATTAAAAAAAAAAAGTTTTCAGGATAAGCTTGGAATCTTTCAGCCTACAAAGCCCAGCAGGTAGGGTGTTTGCCTTGTACACAGCTGGCCTGGATTTGATCCCCAGCAACCCATATGGTTCCCTGAGCACCTCCAGGAGTGATTTCTGAGAGCAGAGCCAGAGTAAATCCTGAGCATCTCCAGGTGTGGCCCCAAAACAAAACAAAACAAAAAAGCTTGGAATCCTACTCTAAATACAACCTATTTTTAAATTCAAAATATAGACACTTAAATAGGATTTAGTCTCATTTTTCAAGGCTTGAATTCTCTGCTGCTTTTGTTGTTGTTGTTGGATGACATCTGGCAGTATTTAGGGGCTACGCTTGGCTGAGCGCATGGGGCTCACTCCTGGTCCTATTAGGAGACCAAGTGGTGCCAGATCTGTGCCAGATCTTAAAACCGGGTCCGCAGCATGCAGAGCACACACCCAGAGAGTCACCTCAACGGCTATTTGATTTTCCTGAACATTTTTGGCCCCAATTCCTCCCCTTCTGCCTGTTGTTAACCCAGGGGCTTGACTGTGCTCTTGACCATAGGCCCAGGGCAGTGCTGGGAGTTGAACTCAAGGCATCAGGCTTACAAGACAGGTACCCTACCAGTGAGTTCCATCTCTGGGCCCCACCTGACTCATTCTTTTCCAAGATTTTATTCTCCCAGTGGAATATTCTGTCCATTCTCCCTCCATCCCGCAATGGGACTATCCTCAACCTGCCATTACTCCGAGTCATCTAGGACATGTCATTAACCAGGCTGGGTATCCTGGAGCCTGGGGCCTGGGGGGGGGGGGGCGGTGCCTCTCTATACTCCCCACATGTAACAGTATTAGGAGCACCCTGGAGGTACCTGAAGCTATGTTAAGCCACATCGTGAACCTTTACCCTCTATAAACTTCAGTGACAGGAATTCCAACTGAGGGGCTAGAGCGATAGGACAGTGGGTAGAGTGTCTTGCATGCAGCTGACCCAGGTTTTTGATTCCCAGCATCCCATATGGTCCCCTGCACACCACCAGGAGTATTTCATGAGTGCATGAGACAAGAGTAACCCCTGTAGTATTGCTGGGTGTGACCCAAAAAGAAAAAAAAATTTAAAAGAAAAAATTCCAACGGTCCTATGGAGGAATTCTTGATACCTAGTAGATAGTAGTAGATTTTAGAAGATCCATGAACCCCAGGAATGTGCCTGTGACATTATTTTCCAACACAGGAGTCAGGCAGCTCCTTCAAGAATGCCACTGGGGGGCTGGAGCAATAGCACAACTGGGTGTTTGCCTTGCACGCAGCCGACCCAGGTTCGATTCCCAGCATCCCATATGGTCCCCCGAGCACCTCCGCTAGGAGTGGTTCCTGAGTGCAGAGCCAGGAGTGACCCCTGTGCATCGCTGGGTGTGACCCAAAAAGAAAAAAAAATGCCACTGGGCAGTGAATAGAGGAAAGTGACCCTAGGCCCAGCAACTGAAAGTTTGTCCTTGGGAGTGCTTCCTTTCTAGAAATTTCTAGAAATGCTGAAGCCACTGCTTCTGAGCTGGGACTATGACACAGAAGAGGTCATCACTGCCTTGAAGTACCTACAAGGAAAGCCCTGGCCAGATCCTGGCTCCTAGGATTCTGCTCCCATTTCTTGGCCAGCTGAACTTGACCAAGTTCTTTAATCTTGCTGGTCTTTCAAAAGAAGACCAAGTTGGTTCATGGAATCAATCAATCGCTTCCAGCTAGGAAACTCGTGATATGTCTGTGTTCTACTGTGCTGTCTATAGGTGAGAGGCAGCAACAGGGGCAGAGGCGGGATGCGAGTCCTCAGGTGAAATTTTCCAAGATGGTTAAATAGGTATTGAAGGAAATCCAAAGGGTCATTTCTCCCACTGAAAAACAGCCAAGGCTCCAGGGGCTGGAAAGTACATGCCTTGCATGCAGCTGACCTGGGTTCAATCCCCAACATCCCACAGGCTCCCCCAAGCACTGCCAGGAGTGATTCCTGAATGCAGAGCCAGGAGGAACCCATGGGCACTGCTGGGTGTGGATAAAAAAAAAATGAAAGTTTCTTAAATTTTTTAAATCAAGGCTGGGTCTTTCCCAGTTCTGGACGGCTAATGGATGAAAACAGTATCAACCTACCTCCACACTGGTCTTAGGAATGCAAAGGACAGTGTGTCCTCCAGCTGGGAGCTGGCAAAAACTATTGCCTTTCTCAACCCATCCACCCACCAACTTAGTTATGTGCATCTGTTCCTCCTGTTGCGGTCATTTTACTCTTTATTGCTACCTGGTTATGTAACTTTTATGTTTTTTTGGGTCACACTCAGCAGAGTTCAGGGCTAACTCCTGGCTCTATACTCAGGAATCACTCCTGACAGTTCGGCGGACCATATGGGATGCCGGGGACCGATTCAAGTCAGCTGCATCAACGCAAGCACCCTATATGCGGTTCTATCTCTCCAGCCCCTGCTGTGTATCTTTAAGTCCCACGTAGAAGAGAGGTTGTTCTCTACTTTTTCTTTTGAGTGACTTCCCCTCGTTTCATTCATGTTGCACCCAATTGCATTATTTTGTTCTTTCTTAAGAGCTGTATAACATTCTTTTTTTGTGTGTGTGCACATATATAGATGTATGTGTATAATATACATATAAATATATATATATATTATTTCACAACTTCTTGATCCCTTCATCCATACTCAAGCATTTGGGTTGCTTTCCTATCTTAGCTACTGAACTAAGCGTGGCAGTGAACATAAGTGTGTATATCACTGTATCACTGTCATACCGTTGTTCATCAATTTGTTTGAGCGGGAGCCAGTAACATCTCCGAGATTTTAGCAGCCTCTCTTTACTCATCCTTCCCAACAGTGCTGCATTGGAGGCTGTTTTAGGGTCAGGGAAATGAGACATGTTATTGTTGCTATTTTTGGCATATCAAACACACCGCTGGGAGCTTGCCAGGCTCTGCAGTGTAGGTGCGATACTCTTTGTAGCTTGCCATGCTCTCCAAGAGCGATGGATAATGAATGTAAGAGAGTAAAAGCAACTATGTTAAATTAAAACACATGTGTGCTGCTTTAGGTACATCTGTGGGCTACACTGTAAGAGGTCACTTCCAAGAGCTTTGTTTTATTGTCTCTGAATCTGGGCCATTGATTGGAATACACTGCGCAGGGGGCAGTTGGTGGGTGTGACTGCCAACCTACTGGAAAACTGGGTATCTTGGTGGAAGACACCCAGTCCCAATCCGAGGAGGCATGGAAATCTCAACCCTGGGTCCCACATACCTGGGTTCCTCTGCCGGTTCCCTCATGAGTGAGGCTTATCTGAGTGTGTGGAGAGTGGCCTTGAGCATGGATGTGGCTGAGTTCCAGAGGTTTTTAGCTGCTGGGCTCTGCTTGGGGCGGGGAGGGACACTCAATCCACCCCCTCTGAGAGGCCCCAGTGAAGTCAGCCTGGAGTGAGGGCAGGAGATTCTAAATACAATATAGAATAAACAAAATAATGTTTCAAAGTTATCCCAAACTATGTAAACATGGAATAATGTAATAAATAAAATCTTTCTTAAGCCAAATGTAAAAAAGTAAAAATGCAATTATTTTTCAGTGTTGTTTTAATTTCTTACCACCAATTAATTTATTTTGTGGGGAAGGAGTTGGGGTTTGAACCATATCTGGCTATCCTTGGGGATCACTCCTAGCACTGTGCTCAGGGTTTACCCCTGTAAGTACCAAAGGGAACTGTTTCTTGTGCCAAAAATGGAATAAAATGAGTCTGTCAAATGTAAAGCAATGCCTTAATTCCTGTACTATCTTTATGGCCCAGTAATTTATTAATTTTACTTATTTATTTATTTATTTATTTATTTATTTATTTATAGAGTATGGGCCACACCAGGCAGTGCTTAGGGCTTACTTCTGACTCTGCTCAGAAATAACTCCTTCCAGTCCCCGGGGACCGTATGGGATGCCAGCTCAAACCAGGTTAAGTGCTTCAAGGAGAACTCTGTACCTACTGTACTATCACTCTAGCCCCTGTCCTTAAGGATCAATTTAAATAAAACGTTTCTATTATTTACAGGCCCCCCAGATAAGTCATCAAAATATATTAACTAACAGTCAATCACACATTAAATGATTTAAATTACAAGCTAAATTAGCCACTTGGTTTGATTTGAAACAAAATTATTTTTTATTGAAAGGAATTTAAGAAATGTGTGTATATGTAAGAGAGAGCAAAAGAGAGAGGTGTTCACCAAACACTGGAAGGGGAACATAATAAATATGATTTTGGGGAGAATATTATATATACAATATCCAGATTGTATTGGCATATAGTTTGTGCATTCACAAAAAATAACCTAGGTATTGTCACTGGAACATTATTTATTTTTTGTTTTGTTTTGGGGCCATACCTGGCAATGCTCAAGGGTTACTTCTAGCTCTGAACTCAGAAATTTCTCCTGACTAGCTTGATGGACCACGTGAGATGCCAGGATTCAAAAATAGGTCAGCCATGTGAAAGGCAACTGGCCTACCCACTATACTATTGCTCCAGTCCCTGGAACATCATTATTTACTTTAAAGAAAAACAAAAAAATTAAATTCAAACTTGCTGTTTGGTTGACATTTGTCTAATGATAAATCAAGTAGCCTATCACTTCAAGGAAAACAATTATAATTAGAACCAGAAAGGTTAAAGCATTTGTCTTGCATGTGGCCAATTCTTATTTAATACTTGACACTTCATATGGTCATCTAGCACTGCCAGGAGTCACCACTGAGCAGAGTGAATGCTGCCACTCAGTTGACCACCCAAGATTGTGTTTGGGAACTAGAGCTCTTAGTGATTCAAACAAGAACCCTATACATCGTAAACAAGCACTCTACTAGTCAGTCTGCATCCCTGAGCCTAAGGCTAAAAAATTGCAATAAATTAATATTGTTTCTGATTCTGCACTGTAACTAAGCTTCAAGAAATGGAGATTTGTTGAGATTTGTCATTGTCACAGCAATGGGAGACATCTGCAATGATCTAAAATATTCTATTAATATATTCCTCATTTTTCAAATATGTTTCTCTGGGACAGACCAAATTTGCTTTTGTATTTCAGTAAAAAAATATTATAAATATCCTTGAATGGAGAATCAAGCACAAGTGTCTGTCTTTCATTGAGTCTGACAATGAGGATATTATCTTGCAAATATGCAAAAACAGTGCTATTTCTCTGAACTTTTATTTGGGAAGTATTTGTGCTATATAAAACTACAGATTTGACGGAGCCTTGGACTGATCTCTCAGCATTCCAAATCAACCTGGTGCCCTACCCTAAAATATATGTCTGTCTGGCCACATATGCCTCTGTCATCTCTGCTAAGTATGTTTTCCATGAACACCTCACTATCACATAGATACGTGCTTTGAGCCAGCAAACTTGCCATGGTAAGTGCATCGCTAGCATGCTGCCTATTCTACCATGGTGAGATGATTCTCAAAGCTGCCAATACTTCCACTGCCACCATCATACCAGTGCACCATCCAATTTGTAAACTGGTATGGTGTCCTACTGGTTTCAAAGTTGTATTAATTACCAACCTCCCACTGTTATCTGGTGGAGGGCTGGCCAATATATTAGGGGCTGTGCCATGGGTCTTGGAGTTGACTGAGTTCTCCTGGGCTTGTTTGGTCAATTATGCCAAGTATTTTGTTGTTGTTGTTGTTGTTGTTTTGTTTGCTATACTCAGGGTTTGTGCCTGCCTCCATTCTCAGAAGTGGTTCTGCCAGGTTCAGGGGATCATACTGGATACCAGGGTTTGAACCAACCCTTGCCATCACTACTTTTGTTCACCAATTTGTAGATGAGGACATGGAAGAGTAGCATTATCTGAGGAAGGTGATAGACTGCCTTTGAGAAGAATTATGAAGAGGCTGTGGGGAATAAGACATTGTTAAAGAGGAGGGTAATAAGTCTTAATCTGTCTCCTGAAATTTTACATGTAATTGTCTTGGGTTGTCTAAATTTTGTTGCCCATTGTAAGTTTCTAACCTGTTCAATAAATTGTGGTTTTAAATATTCTCTTTAAGAAAGTTTAATGTATACAATGTTCCAATATTATGTAGTGGTATATTAGGTGAGGCTCATATAAAAGAAAGGTATCTGAGTGTTAAGTCTTAAAAAATGCTTTGAAAGTAGGGCTAAGAATATAGCTCAAAGAGCTTGTGTTTATGTTTTGCATGTTGGACACTAAATTCTATCTGAGTATTGCAGGGAATACTTTGAGAAATGCACTTAGATGTAGGCCCTGAGTACTATTGAGTGGCCCCCCACACCAAATGTTACAGAATCTTTAGTAATCACTTTAAAACATGATAAAATAATATACAACTAAGTAGCTTTGGTAAAAGTAATAGTGGGTGGCAGAAATATAGTTTTGATTAATTAGAGATTAGAATAAAAGAAAGTAAAACAAATGGATAGATGCACAGTATATAATGACATACTTTAGGGACTGGAGTGATAGTACAGTAGGTAGGACATTTGCCTTGCATGCAGCTAACCCGGGTTCAATCTCCAGCATCTCATATGGTCCCCCAGCACCTCCAGGAGTAATTCCTGAGTGCAAAGCCAGGAGTAATCTCTGAGAATCGCTGGGTGTGGCCCTTTAAAAAAAAAGAAAAAATGACCACACTTTAGCTAAAATCTTACAGAATTCCATTATACATGATTATATTTTCACTTGTATCACCTGTATCACTTGTCATCCTGTTGTTCATCAATTTGCTCAAGCGGGCACCAGTAACATCTCCATTCATCTCTGTTGCATGCTAGCATAGCCCAATGGCACACTGGGGGCTCTTTCAGGTCAGGGAAATGAGACCCATTATTGTTACTATTTTTGGCATATTGAATATGTCACAGTTACCTTGCAGGGCTCTGCTGATAATTATATTTTAATTTTAAAAATATTTTGAAAGGACTAAGAAAGCATAATCTTATTATATTCTATTTTATAATAAAACTGCTTGGGACTGGGAAGATAGTACTGTGAGTAAGGTGCTTGCCTT
>JAOXYA010101125.1:0-10859 GCA_028565675.1 Sorex palustris | reverse complement strand
AGGGGCGGAGGAATCGAACTCGGGTCGGCCATGTTGGCTGCGTGCAAGGCAAACGCCCTACCGCTGTGCTATCGCACAAAATTTGAGTATGCCTATTTTTTATAATTTTTATTATTATTGATTTGCTGGGGGGTTGTTTTGCTGTTTGGGGAGCACATCTGTTTGGGGAGTCAGAACTTACTTCTGGCTCTGTGCTCAGGGATCACTCTTGCAAGGCACTTGGGGAATCATGTGATGCTGCAAGATTGGCCACGTGCAAGGTGTAAGTTTTCAAGGTGTAAGTTTTTCAGCAGAAGAAAAGAGGGGTGCGATGGACGCACGCAGGACACGCAGGACTCGAGTATTCGGTGTCTGAAAGCCGTCTCCCCAGGCTGGACAATGGGCAAAGGACGGGCAACAGACCAAGAAACAGGAACTGGGCCCCAATCTGGTCGGCAGTCAGTTTATTTCTCTCTCCTCCCCAGCATCGTCTGATCTCTCTCTTCATAGCAGTCATAGTTGTTTGGCCATAGTCCCAGTCATCAGAGTTCCATCATCCTAGTCTCCTGGTAGACCTCAAAATCCTATTGTTCATTATCTCTTCTTCCTCCTCTTGGCGTAGTCTCAAGTCCTCTACTTCCAGTCATCATCGTTATCTGGTTCTCCTTCTACTCCCAGTCTCCAAAGTCTCAGTTCTCTTCTTAAACATCTCGTCGCTGACCTCATCCTCAATGTCTAGTCCTCAGCATCTAGTCTTCAGCATCTAGTTTTCAGCATCTTCAATATCTAGTCCCCCAATGTCTAGTTCTCAGTGTCTAGTTTGTGAGTCTCGTTCTTCATCTCCTTCCTCAACATCTAGTCTTCAGTATCTTCATCTCCTTCCCAGAGTCTCTTAGTCTAGTCCACCATCTCCTTCCCAGAGTCTAGCTCTAGATTCTAGTTCTCTGCATCTTCAACAACTCTCCTACTCCTTACAGCATAGTTATATAGTAATCATGAGGGGTGGGGATACAAAGCTGGAGTTGAACATTGTGATAACTACAAAGAGAGATAAAGCCTCGCCTTCAGGAGATTAACTCAAAGATAAAATGTCATCTGAGGCTTCAGCACTCCAGTTTACTAGGACATCCACACAAGGGAAGGATTCCATCCAGAGTGAATTGCCTTCTCCTTTCCTCAGCTGGTAATCCTTTTAAACAGTCATAGTAAATTTACTTCTAATAATATTTCTAGCAATGTCATTTTGTATGAACACAGAAAAAGATATACTAAGCTTAAAGTTTGCCTCTTCCTGGGGACATCTCGCTACATATTCCAGACTACAGTTCTCAGGCCAGGTTAGTCTTTCCTAACCCCAGCAGGGTTCTTATTCAGTTACTTCTTTTTGGGTCATGGCAGAATTTGTCCATGACTGTGCTCTTAACTTATAGTTAAGTATAATGGCACTTGGTCTGGCCCATTTCGATGCCAGGGTAGCTCACAGCTTGCCCTGGGTCCATCTAGTCCCTCGTCAGGACCCTGCTCTTGGAGTGCTAGGGGCAACTGAGGCTTAATGGATGCCCAGGAGTAAATATTATTTTGGAGTCAATTAACTCCCATGTTACATAGCATAGTATCAACTGGCTTCTTCTGTCTATAAAAAGGGACATTGATAAATAAACTATGCAAATGACACAAAGGAAAGAGAAAAGCAATATAGGATTATTAATGATTGATGGAATTAGGTGTGCCTCAGTTGCACTGTTGTGGGAGTGGCTCAATAAACCTTAAGCTCCCTGCGGGTACAGTAGGAACAACCCAGTGTTGCCCAACAGGACAAGGCTTTCCCCCTATTCTCTGGCCTTGTAAGCCTGGATTTTCGTTCTCCCCATGTACATATGTGACAATAACCAGTGATGCATGGTGTTGACCAGCATGCAGATTTCTCTCTTCACATATCTGCTCCAGCTTATGTGGGCCAATAAGCTGCCAGGTGTGTATGGAACTTCTCCCATGGTTCCCATTGCTTGACTGAAGAACTGGTAATGTGCAGAGTTCCTTTGACTTTATAAAACAAATCTCAAGAGATCATTTATGATCATTTGTGAAATTTAATTCAGGACTTCATAAAAATATATAGGCGTTCAATTTCTGGAACCAGAAAGAACAGTGGGTAAGAAGATAACCCAAGTTTGATCCATGGCACCCCAAATGGTCCCCTGATCCTGCCAGGAGAGATGCCCAAGCACAAAGTCAGTCAGAAGTAAGCCCTGAGTGTCACCCAATGTCCCTTCCCAACACCTGATGGGCCTTCACAAATGCATTTGCCTGCTTCAAACTGCAGTCTCTGGTACAAAGGAACCACTTAAGCTGACTTTCTGTGCTCCCCACTGCTTGAAATCTCCTGCTCCAAGAAATCAGAGAAGAATCAGGCAGAACCCACTGTCTGGTAGCAGCTTTATTCTAAGAAAACCAAGTTTCACCTTGAGAGCAAAACTCCAAAGAAGATCACTCTGCCTGGAATGAGTCACAGTTCAGATAAAATCTTCAACTCTGCCTGTGGGCTTCTGATTCACCACTCAGTGGTGCTTTCTCTGATGCCTGTAGGCGTGTGGGCACTAGCATCTTTGGACACACAATAGTCATGCGAGAAAATGATATTTTCCATGGTGAATAGACCAGTGTCTTGGTAAGCTGTGGTACTTCTTTTAATATATTCTGTGTTATTTTATATGACAAGTTAGTTCTTTCAAAGGCTGGTCATCTAATAGTATTCTTAGAATAAAAGGAAGAATGAGTGTTGGGGAGGGTTATGTACTCCATCATGATGGAATATGCTCTCACTGTCTTTGTTTTGATTTGCTAGAATATGGTGGTATAATGCTGAACTCTCCTATCAGCCCCTACCTTAAGGCATACCCCTGTACCCTTGTAAAACATAGCAGTATTAAATAACCCTTCTATTTTCTTTGTGCTTTTGTTCCTCAATTTTATTTTCATGATCCCCAGCACTGGTTTAGATTCAAGTGTCATTCAACCTCCTTTACAAACCCGAAGCCTCCAAGTGTTATAAGCAGCTTCTTGGACTCAGCACTGTCTAAGGTCTTGACTGGGATCAGTTCTCATTGTCTTTCCATATCCATCTGTGAATTTCTCAGCATCCTCTTGGGATTTTCATTCACTCCTGATTTTCTTGCTTTTAGACACCAGTACAAGCATAATGTAAAATTAAACTAAAGAGAGAGAAGCAAGAGAAAGGACAAGATGCTTTGGGAGCTCTGAGAGAGCAGGAAACTGGAGCAAGGTCACTGCCACACTCTGTAGGGGTGGGGCTGATATTAGCTTACAGATTAAATGCCTCCTGGGACTGCCAGCTGGAGATGAGGCAAATATATGAAAGATACGGGAGGAAATGATGTCTCAGCCTTTGAAGAAACTCTTCCAGATGCCTGGTGTTCAGTAAGGGGGTGTTGTCGGGTTTTCAGATTGGGGGTGACTGAGCAAATCAAATCAAGGTTAGGAAGTGGAGCTGCAAGACCTCCCTGCTGCCAAAGAGAAAGTGGCCCATCTTGTCCCCGGTTCAGAGGGAAGAAAGTGCCTGGCCTCAGCAGGTGGTGGCAGAGCAGAGAGCCAGGACTGTGGACACGGGCAGCAGCCTGGGACCCACAGGATTTCAGCTAGGCAGAGCAGCCAGGAATGAATATATAACAGAGTCTGGGTTCAAGGACATGCTACAAAGATACAAAATAGACCAAACAAGCTGTGGATAGAGATAGGCAAGCTCACCACAATCACCAGACAACACCTTGCATGGGGCACCTGTGGCCATGTTAAGGGATTCAAGACAGTGATTATGAAAGAGAAAAAAAAAAGTCCACCTCATTATGGCTTAGGCTTCGGCACAGCTCCAGGTTTCCTCCAGAAGAGCAGATACAGATCACTCTTTCACTTACACTCCTTTTATTTATTTTGGCATTCCAAGTGGGAGACACAGAGGACAACATCCTCAATTTGACTTTCATGAGAAACGCAAAGGCCACTTTCCAGTCACTGCTTCCTCTAATGGCCTCTAATAAAACTGAGGAGCAAAATATCATGACTATCAAAAACCGTGGCCGTTCTGCCACAGAAGGTGCTAATGGGCGTGCGTGATCTGACGTGTGGAACCCAAACTCAACAGCAGGGGCTCATCCTGAGCTGGGGAAAGAAGTGCTTCCTGAGTGTGGGAGAGAGCAGAGAGCGTGGTGATACGAGGGTAATTGCAAGAGTGGAGTTGCTTGCGTTCTGGGAAAGCCTAGGGTCTTGAGTCCAGTCAGAGTTCCCGGTAGAATTCTCAGTCTGAGCCCAGAGGGAGAGAAACAGAGATGGGATGGCACCAGATGCTGCTGAGTGAGAGAGGAAAGACGGACACAACGGCTGTGCCTGTTCCTTTGGCTGGACTCAGGAGCAGAGGGACATGAGCTACACTGGGAGTGGCCTTTTCCATTCTTCCTGTCCACACTTTTACAGAATGATGGTTTCCTTTGAGGAGTTCTTACTGTCTGCATCTTATGGCTGTGCAGTTAATTTGGCAGTTGCTTCGAAGCAGTGCACATTCTTGGTCCCTGAACCCCATTGAAGGACAGGTTTATTGCTTCACATCTCTTTGGGGCTTTTTTCTCTCCAGCCACACTCCCTCTAAATGGGATGTTGAGATAATTTCATGTAATTATATTTCTGACCAACTGTGTGATACTTTGAGGTGATTGCCTGTCATGGGCAGGGAGTGTGCCTGCAAACGCAGTTCATGGGAAGTGACGGCGACCAAGTGCTTCCCTTTCCTCTGCCAGCTTCTGAACAGTGAGATGACTTTCAGTTAGTGACAACTCCAGAGCTCACCTTCACCCACTGCCCTCTGCACTGCACAAACCACTTTCCTACAACATATTCACATATTTTCTTAAGTTTGAAAAGAACCCCTCATTTTTATGGGAAGACCCCTTGAATTTGGCAATGACCCCCCCCCCCGGAGCTCATAGCCAACAGCTCAGAAGCAGCACTGCTGGGTAGGGGTAAGGCTGCAAGGGTTGGGCAGCCCTGACATCTCACGATGAGTTTGGATTGAGGCCAATGGAAGCCAGTCTGTGACTCCTGATTGTGTGTCTTGCAGTCTCTGAGGAGTGGCAGAAAAGAGGCGGGCAGCCCTGGAAACTCATTGAACCCGTGGACGGATTCCATCCCAACGAGGTAAGCCCAGTCGGCAGTGCTTCCTGCAGTCTCCCTGCTCCTCCTGAGAGGTAACTGTGTGCCCACATATTCCCTTTCATCCTATCTTATTCCAAGAAGGATTTCAGATGCTGTACACACTTGTGTACAATCCAATGTGGGATTGCAAATACTAAGGTGAAAACAAAATAAGGATGAAAATTAATCTGCTAGAGGTGGGGGTCACAGAGCTGAAGAGCTGCATGGCCGAGTGACCTCGGATCCATTTTCTGGAAGCTAAAAGCAAATGATACCCAAAATCGCTCTTGAGCACCACTAGGTGTGACCCAAACAAAACACAAAGCAAAGGACAGGCACAAGCGCTCTCTGGAGGAAGGACCCTGGAGAAGTGAGTACCCTGAGATGGGAACCACCCCCAAAGAACAGGTGGAAAGCAGACCCTCGCGAACAGTCGCTGCAGTGAAGAGAGCAAGGCCCCAAGTGGAAATAGTCAATAGGGTGCAGATATAATGGAAAGTGTGACTTAGGAAAGTGCTATCCCAAGGACCTAGGGTGTGGGGCCGGAGGATGCGGCAGCAGTTCCAGCTGTTCAAACATCTGCTCTTTCAGTTGTAGCTTAATTTCTTCTGGTTTTGGGGGCCATGCCTGGCAGTGCTCAGGGATCCTTCCCAGTGGCGTTCAGGGCAACAGCGTGGCACCAGGGCTTGACCCCGCATTACCTGCTCACGGGGCAAGGTTCTGTCTGTTGCAGTATCTCTCTGGCCCCACATCTGCTTTCTCTAAATTTCTGCGAAGTTAAGCTTAAAGAGTCACTCGGAACACTCCAGGGCCTAAAATCTGACAATAGTGAATAGAAAATGCCGAAGGAGCCACAGGGGTACACCAAGCTCAGTTTCCAAAGCTAAACCCCCTTGGCAGCAGCACCTTGGAAGCTGTGCCTACACCCCACTCTGCGGAATGACCCGTCTCCTCAAGGCTATACTGGCATGTCAGGTGAAGCCCCAAACCTTGTACACTGCTAGATGCAGACATGGCTTATAGAGTGATTTTAGATGAGGAACTGGCATCTTGGACTTCATTTCCCTCAATGTGCAGCCCCAGTGCTGAACATCAGAGACCCTCCAGGAAGGAAGCTCAAGAAGGAGACTGTCAGGAGGCATGCCTGGCTCTTGCAGCCTGAGGCCCTCAGCAGCAGTCACTGCATGGTTCTGACAGAGCGTCAGCACATGCAGTTGCATCTGCTTTGACCCCAGTCAGGCACATGCAGTTCCATTTGCTTTGACCCCAAAAGGCAGCAGCAGTTGTGCTGATGAGTCAGCACTGAGATGCTGGAGATAGAAATTCATTTTTTCTGTAAATGTGAATATGTAAAATTTTTAAAAAGTAAATGCATTTTGGGGGGGTTTTGTTTTTGGACCATAGTTGGTTGTACTCAGGCAGGGCTTACTCCCAGCTCTGTGCTCTGGGATCAGTTCTGGCAGTCTCAGGGGGCTCTGCAGGGTGTGGGATTTGAGCTCAGGTTGGTGACATGCAAGGCAAGCACCCTACCACTATACCATCTTTCTGGCCTGGGAAATACGCCTTACATCACTGTCGCATTATCACTTTATATATTTAAAATTGAAAGCAGAACCAGAGAGGTTAGCAGAATGAGCACATGCTTTCCATGCAGGAGGCCCAGGTTCAGTCCCCAGAGCTGCAGGGTCCCCTGATCACTGCCAAAAGCAACCCCCATATACAGAGCCGGATTAACCCCCAACTACTACGGGGTGTGGCCTAAAAAGAAATCACAATTTAAAAAAGAGCATAAATAGGGGTGGGGGTGGGGAGAGGAATGCTGGGATCATTGGTGGTGGAGAATGGGCACTGGTGGAGGGATGGGTAAACAATGATTGTATGACTGTAGAGCAAACACAAAAGTTCATAAGTTTGAAACTACCTCACGGTGATTCACTAATCACGATCACGATCACCCTGTTGTTCGTCAATTTCCTCGAGCAGGCACCAGTAACGTCTCCTTCTTCCTAGCCCTGAGATTTTAAAAGAGTCATTTCAGTGCTCTTTCAGGATTCGGAGAATGAGACCCATCATTGTTACTGGTATTTGGCATATTGAGTACAACACGGGAAGTTTGCCAGACTCTGCCTTGTGGGCAGGATACTTTTGGTAGCCTGCCAGGTTATTAGATTCACTGATAAAAAATAAAAAATTAATTAATTAATTTTAAAAGAACATAAATAAATAACAATTTTAAAAGAGCAGAAATAAATAACATTGGAGTGGAAAGTAACCAGGTCCTTTCAGCTGTCTCTGGGCAGTTTGGCCAGAGGTGCCCCAGGCCTGCCCTGTGCTCAGGCTTTCCTTGATGAAGTTTTTTTTTTTCTTTTGTAGGGAAGCAAAGTATTTTTATTGAAAGAATTTTACAGAGAGGACAGAGGAGGAAGGAGAGAGGATAAAAATATCTGTTTAAGAGAGAACAGGGGTTGGGATCAGAGCAATAGTACAGTGGGTACAGTGAACAGGTCACTTGCCTTGCACACAGTCAACCCAGGTTTGATCCCAGCATTCCATATGGTCCCCCAAGTCTTCCAGGAGTGATTCCTGAGTGCAGAGCCAGGAGCAACCCCTAAGAATCACCAGGCGTAGCCAAAAAAAAAAGATAGAGAGAAAGGGAGAGAGGGTGAGAGGAGAGAGAGAGAGAGAGAGAGAGAGAGAGAGAGAGAGAGAGAGAGAGAACAGGCTTCTCCAGAGTGGAATAAAGCGGAGAATGGCTTGTAGGAGAAGAAGAGATGCAATTTGTCCAAACTGTGTTGGCCTGTAGTTCTCCACATTCAAAAGAGTTCATCTGGATATTGTCACAGGAAATACCTTGGACTCTTGATGGCCCTTGACTCTTTAGAGTCTTCTCTTTTCAAAAAGGGTACACCCTTTTCTGAGTAGTGCCTCAGTTTATCCATTTGGGTGGGATTTTTAGGCAGGACCTCAACATCAACATTATGAAACTCAACTGCCTTGGCAAGGTGAATAAAAGCAAGAATAAACATGTGGAACTTCATAAACTTAGATGATGTGGGGGTGCTAGGCGTTGTACAGTAGCTTTACAAGTAGAAGTTGATCAATCCATCCCTGGCACCACCAGTTGTGCCAAGCACAATCCGAGCATCTCTGCTATCTGTGATCCCAGCAACACAAGCACTGTCTGGCCCTATGGCAGCCAGATGTGTGTGAACTCAGATAAAGGGGTGAGGCCCTCAGCAAGCAGAACCAAGAGACATGGAAGCAACACATCAGGGAGCATGGCCCAGACCTTGTGTGTAAGTGCCAGAGCAACCTCTGCTGAGTACTGGGACCAGAGTTACTCTGAGCATGACTAGGGAGTGTGACTTCAACTGAGCACAGGGCATGCGCTGTGGCTGGAAGAGTGATCCCAGCAAACCCCACAACCAGGTGTGTGTCAGGATGACAATGAAGGAGGGAAGGGGAAAATAGATAAGAATGGAATTAACTCCAGATATATAAAAAGGGAAAACAGGGACTGGAGCGATAGCATAGCGGGTAGGGCATTTGCCTCGCATGCGGCCAGTCTGGGTTCGATTCCCAGCATCCCATATGGCCCCCCGAGCACTGCCAGGAGTAATTCTTGAGTGAAGAGCCAGGAGTAAGCCTTGTGCATTGCTGGGTGTGATCCAAAAAGCAAAAAAAGTAAAAGGGAAAACAAATTAAAAAGCTTTTTATAGGGTCAAGGAGGAGGTGCAGGGCTCAAGCACTTGCCTTACATGTATGAGACGTATGAGACCTGGATTAAGTCCCCAACAGGGCAAAATAAATAAATAAAAGTCTTCATACTATGACAGAAACTGCAAGAAATGCAAAAACTCAACCTAGAAAATAAGAGAAAATACTTTCATATTATACATCTGAAAGGGGTCAATATCAAAAGTTAAATGAAAACAGCCAAAAATCAAGCAACCCAGGGCAAAAAAAAAAATGGCCAAGGGCCAGAGAAACAGTACAGGGGAAAGACATTTGCTTTTCACACAGGCATCCCCAGTCCAGTTGCCAGCCCCAGAGATGGTTCCCAAGCCCCACCAAGATGATCCCTGAGCACAGAGCAGAGACTAAGCCCTGAGAACGACCAGGCGTGGCCCCAAAACAAGACCAAAAAAAAAAAAAACCATACAAGGGAAAGACCTAAACAGACCTTCTCTGAAGAAGACATTTACACATAGAATGCAAATACGAGTGCAATATCTGTCTATTGCCCCCTTCAAGTTTCCCTGTGTGACCCTCCAGGGATGACACACTTGGTTAGAGAAGATGATTTTAACAGCCAAAGTGCAGAATCAACCCAGAATCTTATCAATAGATGACTGAGTACAGTGTTTCTATCAGTGGAATTCTATTCTGCCCTTAAAAAAAGGATGAATTTGTGCCCTTTGTAACAACATGCATGAGACTTGAGGAGTTCTGATAAAAGTATGGAAGTAAAGGGCTGAATTTAACACCAGACACTTTCACTCATGTGAAATGTAAATAACCAAAGCAAATAAACTGGGAAAAAAAATAACTCAGACTCAGTGAACACTACAGTGGAAAGTGAGAGAACAGAGGGAGAGCGTGGGGGGTGGGGGTGGGACAGCACTGGAGCTTGGGGAAGATGCAATGAGCCGAGGCACACAGCGAGGTAAAAGGCTAGGCTCCTGAGATTATTCTACACACAAGGATAAGTCTATAAAATAAACATAAGCAGGGCAGTCTGAAGGCATCTTTCCCACAGGACAAAGAAACTGACTTTTTAACTTTGAATTGATAACATGCCAGAGTTAAACTTAGTAAGACTTCAACTTAAAAAGTACCACGCTGTAAAAAACTAAGCACGCTGAAGGTTGTGTGTTCTTGGGCTCTCCGGATGGCTCTATCTCACCACCCGCATTCGGTGCCCTGGAGCCACTGCGTGTGGCCTGGATCGAGATGGCTCTTGGCCAAGGGCAGCCGAAGGAAGAGACGAGCTTGGGGGATGGTTGGTCTTAGTTGCAGTTTATTCCAATCCTCTCTTCATTCACTCGTGTTTCTCTCTCTGCCTCTCTCTCTCCAACTGTCCTTTCCAGCTCTCTGGGTTGACACGCTACCCAGTCAGGTAGCCAAATCAACATAAGAAAGCCTTTCCTGAGGGCCCACCTAAAAGGTATTCTAAAGTCCTTCCTGACTGCCCAAGGGCAAAATACCTCCTAAGGTGTTATTTTCTTTTCCTCAGTCCAATAAACTATCAATAAACTATCAATTATCAACTATTCCTGAGGCTATGCTGGAAGGACAGAACAATGTTATCCTACACCACGTCATGAAGGGTTTTGGTGGCACCCATATAAGCTTGCTCTGAATAGCACTGTATGTTCCAGGGGCCAGGAGAAATATCTCAACAGGCTGGGGTCAGGCTTTGCATACTGGAGGCCTGGGCCTGATTCTCAGCACCACAAGCTCCACAGAGCACCACCAGGAACAAAACCTGGCACAGAACCAGGACCTCTGGGTATGGTTCTTACCCACAACAATGAGCTATGGATGAAACCCAGCAGGAGGTCACTTGGCTGTCCAAGGCCCTGGGTCCCATTCCCAGTACCACCAACACTAGGTATAGCCACAGGTATAGAGTAGATAGTATATACTCTCTCTCTCTCTCTCTCTCTCTCTCTATA
>JAOXYA010101099.1:0-10859 GCA_028565675.1 Sorex palustris | reverse complement strand
CGCCCGCACGGCAGAGCCTGGCAAGCTCCCCGTGACGTATTCGATATGCCAGACACAGTAGCAACAAAGTCTCCAATGGAGACGTTACTGGGCCCGCGCGAGCAAATCGACGATCAACGGGAGGGCCTTTTACCTTTAGATCTTTAGATTTTGTAAATAATACTGCTGGGCCAAAGAGGTCGTGCAGTGGGTAAAGCTTTTGCTTTGTACGTGGTCAACCTGCATTTTCTCCCCAGCACCCCAGATAATTCCTTAAGCCCCGCCGGGAGTGATCCCTGGGTACAGATCCACATAAGCCCTAAGGGCAGCTGGATGTGCCTCAGACAACCCTCCCCCGCAAGTTGTAAATAGCACTTCAAATAACATAGTCATGCATCTATCCCGTTTTGGGGGGTCACACCTGGCTGTGCTCAGGGATTACTCCTGGCAGGGATTGGGGTGACATCTGCGGTGTTGGGGAACGAACGCAGGTCGGTTGCTTTCAAGGCAAGTGTCCCACCCACTGTACTCTCTTCCTGGCACCTGTTTGTCTTTGCATTAGTGTTTTTGTTCTCTTGAGATAGATGCCAAGGTATAGAATTGCTGGTGACAGGAGTTCTATTTTGAATCCCCCCCCACCCCAAGCTCCCGGAAGAGAAAAAGGCAGGGTCTGCTGCCCCCACGTGTTATCTGCTGTCTTCTTTGAGGAAGTGTCTGCTCTGCTCTTATCTCACTTTTGTGTGGTGGGGAGGCGAGGGGGAGGGGAGGGGAGGCGCTCACCTGACTGTTGAGGGCTTACTCCTGATTCTGCATTCGGGGATCATTCTTGGTGGGGGGCTTTAGGGGACCAACCATATGGAGTACCGGGATCGAACACAGGTTGGCCACGTGCGAGACAAGCGCCCTTTCCACTGTTCGGCAGGGCGTCTTTCTGCGTTAGCCCATGTTTTTGTTGCAAAGCTCTTTCCTTGTCCTCAGTCCACAAATTCTGGCTACTGAGGACAGTACTGGTACTGCTCCTTTATGGTTTAGAGCAATGGCTTCACTTTAGACCTGAGTTATTTTGGGATGACATCAGGGGTGCTTGGGGATCACTCTCAGAGATGCTTGGGGGATGCCGAGAGGAGTTCTGGGAGGACCCTGCCGTGCCAGGGATCGAACCCAGGCCTCCCACATGTAAAGCAAGTGCGCCAGCCTTTTGGACCATCTCCCCAGTTCTAAACCAGAGTTTAAATTCCTACGTAGGCACCTTTGGGTTACATAAAAGTCATTTAATACCTTTTGTCCTCGGTTATCTAATCAATGAAATGAGGATCATAAAACTGCCGATTTCAAGGTCTGGAGGACAAATGAGATAAAACACATAAACACACGGTTGGAGAAATAGCTAAGTGGCTCAGCACATGCTTATATGCCCGAGGCCTGGGTTTACTCCAGGCCACGGGAGCCCGAAAACAGCAGGGCAGGGCTCCAGAGCAAACCAAAGGGCACAGAAATGAAATCAGGGGCCAGCGCGATAGTACAGAGGGTAGGGCGTTGGCCTTGCACACAGTCAACCTGGATTCGATCCCTGGCACCCCATAGGGTCCCCTGAGCACCGCCAGGAGTCATTCCTGAGTGCAGAGCCAGGAGGAACCCCTGAGCATCGCTGGGTGTGACCCCAAAAAGCAAAATAAATATAAATAAATAAAGGCAGCAGGAACTTTGTCAATATTTATCATCCACAGATATTTTCCTGCTGGAGATTTACCTTCACGTCCTCCAGTAAAAACCACCGGCATTCCCCAAATGCTTCAGACGCAGGAGGCCAAGGAAGACAGAACATAAACACCACAGCTAACTTCTGCCTGAATGCCCAGACCTGCCAGGCAGATGGGCCCCAGAGCCACGCCTGGCACCCGAAGACCACCCTGGTCAGCGTCCCTCTTCCCAGGCCTGACCCGCAAGCCCGATGCTCGGGGCAGCCCCTCGCCAACGACTAGAAGTTGAGCCATCAAGAACTTTGGGCAAATAAAGTTAGAAATCCAAGTGAACGTGTTTCCCCAAGGAGAGCTGGGTTTTCAAATTTCATTAACGGTGGTGTCTAGGCATGTAGAACGAAGATGATGAACAGAACCAATAATCCAGATCCTTCGTGTCAGAACTCCCAGAACCTTTGCTTCAATTAGCGAATCAGCTGAAGCGAGACCGGACCAGATGGCCGGCTCGGGGCTGGCAGCTCCGTCGTCCCTTCTCTCTAGCCTCCAGGCCGGGAGAGCCCAGAGGTGACCCGGGCTGAGCCGAGCCCCCAACCACCGTCCTGCCCAGGGAACCTCCCTTGTTGCCCGCTCTTGCTCGTGGCCCTCCCTGTCACACCTGCTCCTACTGGTCCTGAGCAGAGGCACTGGCATGCACCCGCCGTCGTACCTCCCATGGGCGTCCTCGAAGGGCCTCCGGAATGAACTCCTTCCCTGCCACTGGCAGACCCGGTGCTCCACACCCCTACCGGGAGAGGCAGCTCCGAGCACACGCGGTGTGTTTTTCTTTTTTCTTTTCTTTTTTTGTTTTCTTTTTGGGCCACCGCGGTGTGTGTGTGTGTGTGTGGTGATGCACAGGAGTTCCTCCTGGTTCATGCACTCAGGAATTACTCCTGGCGGTGCTTCGGAGACCCTATGGGATGCTGGGAATCGAACCTAGGTCGGCTGCGCGCAAGGCAAACGCCCTACCCGCTGTGCCATTGCTCCAGCCCCTGGGGCGTGTGTTTTTCACCTCCCGAGTCAGTTGTGTGGAGACTCCACCTCACTATGCTCTGACAAAACATCCCACTTGCACCCTGCAGTCCCGCCAACCCCGCAGACGGCCCTGCTTCGCATGGACGGAAAGACGGCAGAAGTCGTTTGGGTGGAAAGAAGAGGTCTGGCCTGGGGTGGAGGAAGAGCCTGCCCTCTGGGGGTGGGGGGACTCTGGAGTGGACAGCTCGGGGCGGTTTGCTTTGGCTGCTTTGTTCTTGTTGGTGCTCAGGGTTGCCTTCTCGCTCGGTGCTCAGGGATCACTCCTGGTGGGGCTCGGGGGACCCTCTGGGGTGCAAACCCGGCTTTGGTGCATGCAAGGCCACAAAAGTGGGAAGGGGGCCTCCAAGTATCAGGCAGAGTCAGGAGAGACCCTCGAGGGGGAGTTGCCAAGCCAGGGGGAGTCACGGACACGGGAGCAGGGTGGGAACCCCTTATGGAGCAGGGGCACAGCCCCAGGCCCCTGCCTTCAGGTGCCACTGGGGCAAGGGCTCAAATTCTCCCCCCTCAACGTCCCAGCCAGGGTGCCACACGTGGGAGGATGGAGTCCCACTGATTCCTGTTCTCTCTGCTCAAGGATAATTCAGTGCCCTCTTCCCCACCCCCAAGTTCTCTAGGCACTCAGGAAATGTGAGGTTCAGGACAGATAGACAGTCCCTCTCTTTCAGGGCCCCGGGGCACCTGGCTTAGATGGAAATAGGCCGAGGGGTGAAGAAGGTAGTGTCCCTCAGAGATGGCTGGGGAGTACTGGGGATCTGGGGGTGCCCTACCCCACACTGTGCTGTGACGTCACCATCCAGAGGGGCACGTGGAGGGAAACCAGATGAGAGGGACAATGCCGATGGCTACACGGGTTTTTGTTTGGTTGGGGGGCGCCACTCCCAGCATCTTCCTCCCGGAGGGGCTTGGGGGTCCTGAAGGGGTGCTGGGGATTTGAACCACGTCGGCTGCATGCTGGCCAGCGTCTGAACCAACCCCGTCCTATCTCTCCGGGCTGGGCACGTGGCTCTTTGGATATGGAAACTCTGAGTAAGCCTGAAGGAGGGGCGTGATTGTCGGGTTCCGTGGGGCCCTGTAAATTACCCCGTTATCTGCACTCTGAGATGACAGAGTCTCCTGATCCGGATTAAAGGGGAGAGAACACACACACACACACACACACACACACACACACACACACACACACACACACAATGCGCCTCTTCTTCCTGAGACAGGTGATGGCGCAGAGCTGGAGGACGGGGCCAGAGAACCGGGAGCGAGTGAGGGTACGAGAGCAGGCTCCCTGCCCACAACCACCGCCTTGGGCAGTCCAGCTCCACATACTCACTCCGGGAAGGGAAGTTTAAAACCCCACAGCCCAGCCTTGGCTGAGCCCTTGCCTGCAGCCTGGCACATGGGGACTTGGCATCTTTCAGAGATCAAGTTAAGCCAAAACGCACCTGGTCCCATTCCACAGGGATTGAGGTGCCCATCCCACTAACCTAAGCAGCAGAAATGCCTCCCGACCGGGAAGAGGAATCTCAGCCCCATCTCTGAGTGTTTCTCCCTCTCTCGGTAAAACGGTTTGGACCAGTGCGACCCACTGCATTCCACAATCACAGGCCCCTGCCAAGCCTAGTGTGTGGCCGTGGAGGACAGGGTGGCTCGCAGAAGTCCCCCAAACTTGGAGCAGAGGGTCCGAGAGAGCACCCAGTCCATCACTCGCTAGCCACCGGAACCTGGGCAGGACGCAGCCCCCAGGCCTTGACTTCCCCATCTGTAAAATGGGCGAGCAGCTCATGCTGCCCTCCACAACGGCCCAGGGGTGAATGGAACAATGTCCAGGGTGTCTGGCAGATGCAGAGACTCAAACACTCGGCACTGGCAACCGGGCCCCCTTGTGCCTGGCACCAAGCCTTTCTCCACACTTGTTCCTCTCTGAGCTGCCGGGGCTGGAGGAGAAGGTGACCTCCATCACTGCCCCCGGGAAGAGGCGCCTCCAGAGCGCGTACACGGGGAAACACGCCGCACAGCTCCTCCGGGATTGGCTGGCCCCGCGGAAAGTAATTCTAATTGATGACCCGCGGAAGGGTCCCAGCTGCCGTCTGGGAGATGAAGGCTGCGCTGGAGTGATGAAATTCTGAACCAGTGGGGGCTGGGCTAATCAGACGTGCGGTGGCGGCAGCGGGTCTGGAGGGGGCTTGGGGTGGGGGGAGGGGGTCCCGTGAGATGCTCTCCGAGTGGGGGGGTCTGGGTGGGGAGGGCACCGCAGCTCTGCGCTATGGTGCCACCTTGGGTAAGTCTAAAAATATTTCTGAATAAAAACAGCTCAGATAAAATTACGAGGCGGCAGTGAGGAGCGCCGGGAGGGAGACGCAGGGGCCCCAGGGCCCCGGACCAGCCTGGGACCTGCCGCCGCCCCTCCCCCCCAACCATGCAGGTTGGGGACCAGCCGCTGAACGAGCGTCTGGCGTGATGCTAAATCAGGCTGGGAAGAGGGGAAAGTTTCCCTTTCATTTCTGCCTCAATGGAAACGCAGGGAGATGGATGTGGGCGCACAGCTGGAAAATCAATCCCGGGCCACAGGAAATGGCCATTTTGCCTCGACTGCTGATAAACAGCGGTGGGCAGCCGGGCACGGGAGGCCTTGGTTGTCCCTGGGGCTGGACTCTGGAATAGAGGGGATCGGGCCAGGGGGGCACTGGGTAGGGGGCACCAGGCAGGGGGTACCAGGAAGAGGGTACTGGGTGGGGGGTACCAACACGGTGCCCTGGGAGGAGCAGGCTCGGAGACTGCAGCAGTGTGGGGCACGGAGCAAGCTTGGGGCCACTGAGGGTCACTCTGAAGGGGACGCACAGAGCCAGAGCTGGAAGAGCTGGACATGCCCAAGGGCCAGCGCCAGAACCCTGTACATTAATGATGCGGAAGCGGCCCGTCCTTCACCCCCGCCCGTCTCGGCGTCCACTGCCGCAAAGGGTGACAGGTCAGGAAGCAAACAGGAAGAGCACTGTGGCCTGAGGCTGGCAGTTTCCCAGGGGAATCTTGTCCGCTCTTCCCTTCTCTCCTTCCGTCCATTTGTCTGTCCGTCCATCTATCTTCCCACCCACTGACCCATTTAACAGATGCCCCCTTTGCTCAGTAATCTCCTTCCACCCCCCAGGGCCGCCATCCTTTCCTTCCTTCAATCTGTCCTACTTCCTTCTTTCCTTCTACTGACCCATCCTCATTTGCATCCATCTATCCTCTGTCCATCCTTCCTTCCTCCCATCCTTCCTTCCTTCCACCCACCATCCCTCACGCATCCCTGCAAGCATTCCTCCCCACGGGCTACACCTGGACCTGCCCCCTTCAGTAAGACACATGGCCACGCAGGAGCAGAGATAGGCCCTGGCTGGGCCTCTGTCAGAAGTGGGGGAGGGACACGCACAGAGGGGAAAAAAACTCTCTGGGGTTCCACAGAGGCCACAGCCCGTCGGAAAATGCATCAAAAAACCCACAACGGCGTCATCAAGGGAGTCGTGACCCCGAGGGTCCATGAGGCTCGCTGTCCAGATCCATGTTTGGCGAAAGAACCAGAAACCAGGACTAGAACCGTACATAATACAGCAGAGACAGCGCTTGCCTTGCGTGCAGCCAACCTGGGTTCGATTCCCGGCACCCCGTATGGTCTCTAGAACATTGCCAGCAGCACTAATTCCTGAGTACAGAGGCAGGAGTAGCCCCTGAGCATCGCCGGGTGAGACTCAAACACCAAAACCAAAAATCCAAAAACCAAACAGAAACCCAGAAACTCAGAACGATGCTGATCATGGAGAAGCTCTAAGGATTTCTCAGCACTGTAGCAGGGTAGCACTGTCCTCCCGTTGTTCATCGATTTGCTTATGCGGGCCCAGTAACGTCTCCATCGTGAGACTTTGTTGTTACTGTGTTTGGCATATCGAATACGCCACGGGTAGCTTGCCAGGCCCTGCCGTGCAGGCGAGATACTCTCGGTAGCTTGCCGGGCTCTCTGAGAGGGGCGGAGGAATCGGACTTGGGTCGGCCAGGTCGGCTGCATGCAAGGCAAAAGCTTAATCCCAGGCCTGGAGCGATAGCACAGCGGGGAGGGCGGTTGCCTTGCACACTGCCAACCCGGTTCGATCCCCGGCATCCCATAGGGTCCCCCGAGCACCACCAGGAGTAACTCCTGAGTGCAGAGCCAGGAGTAGCCCCTGAGCATCGCTGGGTGTGACCCCCCAAAAAGATAAAAACAAAACCAAAGAAAGGTTAATTCCAGCATGCCTTTGCGTGCAGGCACGCACGTGTACATGCAAGCACACGCATGGCACACGTGTGTCCAGCCTGCGGCCCGGAGCAGCACTGAGTCTGTATTTCTTTCCCAAAGCCCCACGAGTCCTTGAGCCTGGAGTGGCCATCACAGTATCACTAGCAAAGTTCATCTCCCAGCCTTTGTGGAGGACCAGAGGGACATCTCTAAAGGTCTCCAAAGCATCCAGAACATTCCAGCCACACTCTCTTTCTGCCTAGGGCTTCAGCATTCAGATGGCACCTGGGATGCAAGCACTGCAAAACGTAGGTCAGGGACAGAGCCAGGGCGCACGGGACGCACCCCAGCCTGCGCACAGCCATCAGTCCTGCCCTCCCCACCGGCAGGATTCCTTCAGTCAGAACAGCCCCGGCCAGTGCCCCGGAGTCAGAGTCGGCCCCTTGTCTGTGAGCTCGGCCAGATCAGATAAAGTTTCTTCTCTGAATTGGTTCCTGATTGAATTACTCCCCGGATGAGCCTGGGCCCTGAGAGCTGCAGGGAAAGACCCTAAAACGCTGGGCCCGTGAGAGGTGCTTCCTGCTGAGCTCGGCTGGTAGAGGGGCGAGGGGTGGCGGGCTCTAGAGGTGCCCCCATGCAGCCTCCCCCCAGCCCGAAAGGAGGGTCCCAGGGTTCTGCTGAGACTTGGGAGCAGACCGGAGAGGTGACACAGTGCTTACGGCATGAGTCCTGCACCCCGAGTGTCGACCCCCCTGAGCACGGCTGGGTGCGGGCCTCGAGGGTCCAAACACCCCAGGGCATCTGGACGATCCCCAGAACCTCAAGGGACCGGGCAGGAGCTCCCTCAAGCCCTCGAATTGAATGAACCACGGCCTGCTTAGCTGAGAATCACTGGGAGTCCCCCCACGCTCCCTGGGCTCCATGTGTGAGCCTCCCACCCCCACCCCCAATAAATTAATTATGAAATTTCTGGAGAACATTGAGAGTCTGCAACTCTGATTCGATTCTGACCCCGTGGGACGTCTCTGGACCTCAGCGCCCCATCCACAAAACAGAGATTCTCTGTTTTCTCCAAGGCCTGGCCAAATTCCATGCCATCAGACCCCGCCTGCACCCCCTCCCCCGGATCAAGCCTTCCCTGGCCACAGAGAACAGGTGGAGTGCAAGTAAGCCTGGGTGTCAAGAGAAGTAACTAAGGGGTCCTAAAACAGCCCTGGCCACAGCCACATGGCCACAGCCACATGGCCACACGAAAGCTGGGCCCTGAAGGTTGGCACTCTTGACATGTATACTTTATTTTATTTTATTTTATTTGGCTTTTTTGGGGGGGGTCACACCCGGCGATGCTCAGGGGTTACTCCTGGCTTTGCACTCAGGAATCACTCCTGGCAGTGCTCAGGACCATATGGGGATGCTGGGAATCGAACTTAGGTCGGCCACGCATAAGGTAAATGCCCTACCCACTGTGCTATTGCTCCAGCCCCAGACATGTATCCTTTAAACGGGTGCATAGCATGGTAGTGAATAAACGGGTGAATGGTGAAATAAACATTGCAGGTGAATGGCATCTCAATTAAAAAAAAAAAGATGACTTGAATAGACAGCACAAGCCTATTACCTGATTTCTCAAAATATAACAAAAAAAAATTTTTTTTTCTCTCTTTCCCACTTCCCTTCTGCCCTGTCCCTGAGCCGTCTGCAGAGCCCTCCTGGCCCAAAGGCGTGAGGCGGGTTTTCAGTGGAGGAATCTCTCTCCTCCCAGGCCCTGAAAACCTGCTGACTCAGAGGCGGGCGGTCTCACCCCTGCGATTGATTGGTTTCAGCGTTAGCAGCCGAGAGCAAATATATTTTCTGCCGCCCAAACAGCAACCCTTGGCGATCCCTCTGCTCGGTCCCTGGGCACCAGGCACAGGATTCGTGACGCTCCGGCGGCCACCCCGGCAGCCTGGCCTTGCCGCCTGCAGGCGCGTCCTGAAGAGGAGATGACATTTGCAAGCACCCACTCGCCCGCTCAGAACATCTTCTATGTCTCATTTCTTGGAGAAACTGCTTCGCGCGGGTATAAATAGCTCCTCAGACTTGGGACGACACAAATGTCAGGCGGATCCCCGTCTCAGGAATCCGTGCGGCCCGGGTCCTCCTCCCGTTTATTCCCGCCGAGAACTTTCTCAGTCGAGTTCAGCACGTCCGAAAAGAAGCTATTTCCTCTCTCTGGTGCTCAAAATAGTTACCCTGGGTCTTTGGCCTGAAGTGGACTTGGCGGGGTCTCTCTGGAACATCGCGTGTTTATTCCAAGCGGCGGCAGAGAAGGAGGGAGGGTTCGGTTGATGTCAGGCTGGAGAGACCCCCAGAAGGGGGAAGCTCAGGCCCCCTGGGCAGGCTGGGAGAGCCTTCGAGATAGGAATGCTCAGAGAGGACCACCTAGAACCACAACAGAAACTTCCAGCCCCGTGCTGGACAGGGGCAGTGGGGGCAGAGGGAGTGAGTACCGGGCTCTGCCTCTCACCCCCTCGAACCTCCTCCCCTTCCATGGCTTCTCTTGTGCAGGGTCCCTGAGAAGGCGAGACCCCCCCCCCCCAGAGGAAGGACAGCTGGCAGTCCTGAGACAGGGTGTCACGCTCATCACACGGAAGCTGAGAAGGCGGTGATGGGCGGGGGGTGAGGGGATCCTCTCTTCTCTACCAAGTCTGAGTCTTAGGCTGCAGGGTCCAGGGCCTGCCAGTGCCCGGCTTGGTCCCTCTCATTTGTCCTCGAGTTTGTTATGAGAGAGAAGCTGGTAGGGCCCCTCGGTTGGAACTGTGCCAATGACGAATGGGGCTTCCCCAGGGCTCCGGGCCTCCACATGACCCTAGCTGGGACCCCCCAGAAGGAGGGTTTGCATAGAGGGTCTCAGGAACAGCTGCCCTACACACACAGACACACACACAGACACACAAACACATCATACCCTACCCACAACCACACCCCACTGCTCTTACCAACAACCATACCACACCATCACACACAACCAGATACAGCCACCACCAACTGCCCTTCCTCCCACCCACCAAAACAACACCACGAAACCAAATACATATACACAACAGTGGTGACCCACACACACTTGAGGGTCAGAGGCCATGGTGGGACCTCCCGGCAGCCCCCCCAAACTCATCCGGAGAAGAGAGCAGGGCTGGGTACAGGTGAAGACATTCTGCTCCAGACAGTCTGTGCCGTTCTTCACAGAGACCCAGAAAACCCAGACTGCCCCCTGGGAACCCCAGGAAGAGGGCCATCACACACAGGCCCCCGGTTCCTCCTCGGGCCGGAAACCAGAACTTCCTGCTGACTCCCCAGCCCAGACTGCGCAGGGGCCCAGAGCTCGTCCTGGGCCCCGAAATCAATGCTGCTATCGGCCTGCACGTCCAGGACACCGCGGGGCTAGGCACCCCGGCAGCCGGGCCCGGCAGATGCCAGACACGCAGACCCACGGACAGCTCTCAGGACAGTCACGTCCCACATCCCGGAAGCCCTTGAGTACCCAGCAGTTACCGTGCGTGAGCGCCAGGGAAATGCTAAGTAAACAAATTCACAAATCAGAGGGAAGAAGCCTCTGCCGGCCAATAGTCTGATCTGGGGGTTGGAAATTACCGCTCCTACAAATACACGCGTTAGATTTTTAATGCAAATATTTACATTCCAAACAAAGGAGCAAGAGACTGGGAGAGAAGCGATTTTGTAGGGCCCCAGGCCATGCGAGCGGCCCCACACCTCCCCAGGGACCACACAGACCCGCCGGAACCTCCCTGCATTCCAACACCGGACTCCTGTGAGAACACAGTGGCCCCCGGCCCCCCCCCCCCCCCCCCCCCCCCCCCCCCCCCCCC
>JAOXYA010101092.1:0-10859 GCA_028565675.1 Sorex palustris | reverse complement strand
CATATGGGATGCTGGGAATCGAACCTGTGTTGGCCATGTTGGCTGCGTGCAAGGCAAACGCCCTACCGCTGTGCTATCGCTCCAGCCCCTGCCTAGGGTATTTTTGTTCTGTTTTGTATAATTGAGACCCGGGTTCAATCCCTCCGCCCCTCTCAGAGAGCCTGGCAAGCTACTGAGAGTATCTCGCCCACAGGGTAGAGCCTAGCAAGCTCCCCGTGGTGTATTCCATATGCCAAACACAGTAACAACAAGTCTCACAATGGAGACGTTACTGGGTTTGAGCAAATCGCGGACAACGGGAGGACAGTGCTACAGCGCTACAGTTTGTTTATGGACCACTCCCCTCCCCTTTGCCCTGGCTTGGTACTCCTGGTGGGGCTCAGAGCACCCTATGAGTGCTGGGGCTCAAACCCTGGTGGGCTGCGTGCAAGGCAAACCCCCTACCCGCTCTGCTATCCCTCTCTGGCCCCCGGTGATGAGACCAGAAGAGGTTGGAATGAAGGGTAAGGAAGTGGGGAGGGAAAGACGGAGGGCGCAGTGTGTGGGACCCCCCCATGGGAAGGAAGAGGAGGTACACACAGACACGCACCTGGCCAGCACTGCAGCCAAGCTCAGAGAGGTCCGGTGGCTTCCCCAGGGTGGCACAGCAAGCAGGCAGCTAAGTGGGAGAAGTGTCTAGAGGTCACCACTCAGCCTTCACAGGGTGTGGGACAGACCAGCCCCCTCTTCACCCTGACAGGGACGGCGGATATGACCTCGGAGGGCGCATGGGGGGGATGGGATGCCCAGTGAGAAGGCCTGGCCGTCTGCGTCATCCTGCCCGCCCGCCAGCAAGGACCCGCTCAGACTGCTGACCTGGGCCAGCGCTGGGGGTGGTTTGGCCCCTTCCTCTTCCAGCCCCAACTGGCGAGGTCTTGGCAGCTGGGGGAAGGTGGACTTTCAGCCCCAAGCTTGTCCCCGAGCGCCATCCCCTTCCCTGAGTCAGCGAGGCCAGGAGGAAGTCTTGGGAGCTCGGGAGATGGTGGAGGCGAGTCCAGCTCTTGGTGCCCATGTGGCCACAGGTCAGTGCAGTGGCCCCCCTCCGGTCCGACGCTGCCCTCTCCGTCCTCCCGCCTCTGGGACTCTTGGCTCAGTCCTCACTGGAGCCAACCCGGGGAAGCTGGGCCTTCTGGAATGGGGCGGGAAGTTCTTGATCTGGAGGGCACAGGGTACACGAGTTCTGTGTCGCAGCTCACACGTGTTCCTGTGTCGCATCTCGCATCTAGCCGGGCTTCTCTGCTGCTCTGGGCTCAGCTCGAGATGCTGCATGTCCAGTTGTGTGCGTTATGGAAGGGAAAAGGGTCTGGGCTTTGCTGATCAGTTTCCCGGCAGTGTCCCTTCTGCTTGTGTGTGCGTGTGTGTATGTGTGTGTATGCGTGTGTGTATGCGTGTCTATGTGTGTGTTTGTGTGTGTATGTGTGTATGTGTATATATATGTGTGCATGTGTGTGTATGCGTGTGTGTATGTGTGTAGGTGTGTATATGTGTGTATGTGTGTATATGTGTATGTATGTGTATATATGTATGTTTATATATACGGTGTGTATATGTGTGTGTATTTGTGTGTATGTGTGCATATACGTGTATGTGTATGCATGTGTATGTGTGTATGTCTGTGTGTGTATGTCTATGCCTATGTATGTTATGTGTGCATGTGTCTCTGTGTATATATGTGTGTTTGTGTATGTGTGTGTATGTCTGTGTGTGTTTGTGTGCGTGCACAGCCTCTCGGACAGCACTGAGAGCTCAGGCAGTTTCTGGGGGTGGGATGAGGTCCGGGAGATGCCTCTTTGCACAGCTTGTTTATTGGGGCTCAGCAGCTCCTTGGGTCCTGGGGGCATGTGTCTGCGTAAACAGCTCCATTTCAGATGTTCTCTTCGGGAACTCTGATTGTTTAGGCCGACTTCTAAATAGAGCCTTCCCCTGGAGGTTGGAGGGGCATTAGGCTTCTCTTTCTCTGTTATTGCGTCCTTAAAAAAGATCCCTTCATTTCAAACCTGCCTTAGACTCAGGCCTTTGAGTTGTACCACGCAGTTCTGTATCTTTCCAGGGAGGGGACTGAAGTCTGCCAATGGGGCCGAGACCACAGAGACCCCCAAGAAGCACAAGACAGAAACCAAGAGGGAATGTAGCGAATATTTGTGTGTGTATTTGTTTCTGGGTCACACCTTGTGGTGCTCAGGGATCATTCCTAGTGGTGCTGGGGGACCATATGGGATGCTGGGGATCGAACCCAGGTCAGCTGTGTGCAAGGCAAACACCCTGCCTGCTGTACTATCCCTCTGGGCTCAAATAACCAGGTGTGTGTTGTGTGTGTGTGTGTGTGTGTGTGTGCAAATACTTGATGAAGGGAAGCGCAGGAAAGGATCTGGAGGGCCCCAGCTCTAGGGCTCAGGATGGGTGGAGTTTTCTGGGGGTGGGGAGTGGATTCTGGCAACTGCAGCACTTGTTTTGGAAGACGAGCTGGACGGACAGACAGCTCGCAGTGCTCCTTGCCACCCAGACCACCGACGTGAACACTGACATCCCCCAAACGGCCCCCAGGCCTCTCTGTCCCTGAACCCCCCCGCTCCTCCCCCACATCACGCCGTGAAAAAACGATTTGAGTCCAGGTGGCACCAGGCAGGACTTGGCAGAGGCGCTGCCTGTCCTCCGCCGAGCGCCCGAGCAGGGACTGGGCAAGGAACCTGTAATTTCATCCTTCCCTGATTTGCGGCTGCCCTTTGGCCTCCTGTCTACTTCCTTTCCTTCTCTCCTTTCTAACCAACTGCGCTGAAGGCTTTGACACGCGTGATGAATATACTGCGGAGAGCCGGGGAGGTGGGAATGCACGGCTGATTTATGGCCCCTGAAAGCCCCGGGTGCAATGGTTGGAATGGCTCATTCCCGGCAGCTCGGCGGGGTGAGGAGCTCAGACCCCCGCCCCTGCCAATTCCCAAGGACACGGTTTCCATCCAGACCCCCAGGGACTCTGGAGGGCGTATCTGTGTCTCTCGGGGCCTCGGCACTACGCTGATAGATTGGAGGTTGGGTTCGAGCTCAGGTGTGTCCTTAGGGAGTCACTGAGGACCGATGGTGGCCCCGTGTGGTATGCGGCACCGGGTACCCAGCATGTGCCCATCCTTGATCAGAGAGGTGGCTTTGATCCTGCCACTTCAGATGCTCTAGTATCTAGGTCACCCGATGAGCCCCTTCAATCCTGGAGTGTCCACTCACCAACCAATCTGTTTGTCTGTTTGTTTGCTTTTAACCCATGCCCAGTGATTCTCATTCCCAGCTCTGTGCCCAGGACTGATCCTTTGTGGTGCTGTATGTGGTGAGACAGATTCAAAGCACCTTTGGCCGGGCACAAGAGAAGCTCTGTCCTTCGGGCCCTTGACCAGGGGGTTGAGGGCCAGGGAGGGCACCAGGGCCAGGAGTCATGGCCCTGAAGAAGAAGAAAGTTGTCCCTGGAACTCATCCTTGGAGTCAGAGGAAGAAGTGATGGAGCGTTTCTCATCTTGATGGGTTATGAAGAAATCAGCACAGCGGGATGGAAACGGGCTCAAGGAATGGAGGTGGGGCAACAATGGGATCGGCTCAGACAATGGAAACAACGTCTCATCCTGCAACTCTTCTTCGAACGGTCCACGCACAACACCCCGTCCGTGTGGCATCAGGGTATGAGAGGTCCTTACCCTGAGCTGTTTGGTGGCCCTGCCCTGCAGGTGAGGCCGTGGAGACGTTCTGTGACTTCCAGGACCAGTGTGTGTAAATTCCCTCCAGTTCCCTCTTTCTCTCTGGGACACCTGCTTACAACACAGACTCACACCCACAAGGGCCATGAGCAGCCGAAAATCCTGCAGAGCGACTCGGGGGAATGAACAAAATCCCTGCAGCCCGAGAGACAGTCTCAGCGAGAAGGTGTTTTGCCTTGCGAGTTGCTGATTGCCATTCAACCCCGGGCACCACACGTGGTCCTCCAAACCAGGAGTGATTCCTGTGCAAAGAGCCGGGAGTGAGCCCTGAGCACTGCCGGATGTTGCCCGAACACCCATTTCCCCTTTTCCCCCCAGTCCCCTGTGAAAAACAAAAATAAAATAGCCAGATCACTGGCCAGCTGAGCTCTTCCCATATGGGCAGCCAGCCCAACCAGTCCTATGGCTGAAGCAGCTTAAAAGTGGATCTTCCGAGGCTGGATCGATAGCACAGCGGGTAGGGCATTTGCCTTGCACGTGGCTGACACGGGTTCGATTCCCAGCATCCCATAAGGTCCCCTGAGTTCCACCAGGAGTAACTCCTGACTGCAGAGCCAGGAGTAACCCCTGAGCATCGTCAGGTGTGACCCCCCTCCAAAAAAAAAAAGGATCCTCCAGTCTAGCCCAGCACCAACCCCCGGCCTGGGAGGCCTTTTTACCTCGAACCCGGCCCTGACTGGAGGGAGGGGTGAGCAGGTGACGTTTGGGGAGTGATTAGTTAGGTCTCCGTCAGTTACAGAGCCAGCGCGGATCAGCACCCTGAACATTTTCCCGGGGAGATGCTATCACTTCTGGAACACTGCCTCTTCCTCTGTCCTTCCCAATTTCATTAGGACATAGGCTCACTCCCCAGACTCCTCGGGACTGAAGGGTTTTGAAACCCCCACACCAAACACACACCTGGCTCTTCTCACACCGAAGCCTTGGCTTTCGAAATGTAGTGTCTGCTGCTTCCTCTTGTGAAGAGGGGACGCTGCCGCCGGAGCAAGAAAGGCGGGAATGGAAGGAATTCCCTAGAGAGAGAGAAAAGAGCGCAGGAAGAGAGCCTTGGAATACCTACCCTGCAAATGCAAGACCGTGAGTTCCACCCCTCGGTGCTGCCTGTGTCTCTAGGATCCTCCAGCACCGCAAGCAAATTGCAGCCTCACCACATCCTGGGGTGTGTGTGTGTGCGCGCGTGTGTGTGTGTGTGTGTGAGCAGCAGCGCCAAGGGGTGCAGCCTCCAGCAACCCCCAAAATGGGAAGATGTGTGAGCACTACAGACAGGAAGTCCCGCCCTGGGGAGCACCTGTAGGAGCCTGACCAACCCCCTCCAGAGCCAGTGCTGGGACCTGGATGTGCAGGAGCTCCACAGAGGAAGATGCGTTACTCCAGACACGCACCCGCCCTGAGCACCACAGTTAAAATGTGACCACCACACACACACACACACACACACACACACACACACACACACACACACACACCACACAGCCAGCATGTGAGTCCCACCACCAGCGCTTCAGCCAGGGCAAGAGAAGGGAAGGATTTATTATTTTTTTTTAAGATGGGGAGATGAGGAGCTGGAGTGATAGCACAGCAGGTCCAGGGCGTTTGCCTTGCATGTGGCTGACCCGGGTTCGATTCCCAGCATCCCCTATGGTCTCCCGAGCACCACCAGGAGTAATTTCTGAGTGTATGAGCCAGGAGTAACCCTTGTGCATTTCCTGGTGTGACCCGAAAAGCAAGAAAAAAAATGGGGAGATGACTCAAAGGGCCAGAGCTTTGCAAGCTCAGCATGCAGGAGCCCCAGAGTTTGATCCCCAGCCTCGGGGCCTCAGCTCTTGCCTCTGCACACAGCAGGAGACCCCCAAGGCCACGTGGGTTGTGGCTCTGTGCCAATAAAACTTTATTTACACAAACGGATGAGAGACAAGGTGGGTGACTCTGGGTGTAAGCAGACACAGCCCCTTGAATTCCTGGGCTTCTCTCGTTCTGCTGCAGATAAGGGCGTACATGTCTTCGCTGGGGCCGGAACCTGGTTTGGGGGGTTCAGTATCCCTGGTGTTCTCTTTGGAGGGTTGTAGGTGTGCCTGGTACCACAGGGTAGAGAAGAGTTGGCCTTCAGCATTCAACCTTCCTGGAGAATCTTCCAGGCAGCCTCAGAGACGGCTGGTCTCTGAGTGGACTGCTTGGGGCAAGCTTATGGAGCCTTCAGAAGCCCAGCGTCCCCGAGGGAGAGGGGAACCCAGCCTGTTGCACCCAAGGTCATTCAAGGACAGCCTGGCAGAGAGAGTGAGGGGGAGCGATCGTGCTTGCTCAGAGATCCGAGGGCAGTAAGTGCCCTTGATGCCAGCCTGGAGTGACACGGGGTGAAAGGGCAGGTGCGGGGCCCCTGAGTGAAGAGCAAGGGAATGGGCCGAGGGGTCCTGGACCTGGGCCACTCTGTGCCACCAGCTTCACCGTGATGCTGTTCCCCTTGAAAGGAAAAAGCAGAAGGAATGGATCGTGAAATAACCAATGACCCGTGGGACTGGGGGACTCATGCTGATTCACCCAACTTAATCTCCCATTGGACAGGCCTCCGTGACCTGTCACGAGCCGGGGGTGGGGGTAGGGGATGGGGGTGGGGCTCCAGGAAATAATCAAAGGCAGCTAGAAGGCAAGAAGCAAGAGGATGCTTTTATTCACCTGGATTTTGTGGCTTTTAAATGTTTTTTTTTGTAATTTCAATTTTTAAAAATAATTTTTCATTAAAACACCGTGGTTTACAAAGTTGTTTATTATATAGTTGTTTCAAGCATTCAGTGTTCCAAACACCACCAGTGTGACCTCCCCCCACCAGTTTCCCTCCCAATCCCAACCTTCCCGCTCAGGGGCATAACAAATTGACTTTCTATTGCTTATTCCAACAGAACTT
Organism: Sorex palustris; assembly: GCA_028565675.1. Lineage (NCBI taxonomy): Eukaryota > Metazoa > Chordata > Mammalia > Eulipotyphla > Soricidae > Sorex > Sorex palustris. The sequence goes on along the minus strand of JAOXYA010101092.1, from coordinate 4,184 downwards.
TCAGAAGTAGAATGATCAGAAAATAAATCAGTAAGAACCAATGTGTGATTCCTGTGTGATTTTGACCTATGTAAATAAGGAAATGAAAACTCTTTAATGCAATGTAATAAAATGCTGTGTCTCATTTACATATATACATTTTCAACTCGCCTGTAAACGTTTTAACAGCTGCTGGGCACCATGCCTGGACCATGAATATGAGCAGAAACAAACGGGACAGAGCAGGTCCGCCAAGAATGGAGAAAACAAAGGTTAGGTACCCCCAGCATTGTCAGAGAGGTTGTCTTTCTGGAATCTTGGGGACTCGAGGGACTGCCTGGGGACAGATGGCCTTTTCATCCTTCTGCAGAAGTACAGGACCGAGCTGCCGAATTGAACAACAACAAAATGATGGAGGCTTTTGCGTGGAGGCCCCATTTGGCTGGGGCTATCGCAACCCCACTGGCAGGCAAGTCTTTGGCATCCTTGGGCGGTGGCAGGTTTTTCCTCGAGTCTCATTAGTTCCCCAAATGGAACAGCTGCTGCCAAAGCCGCTCGCTCCAGTCACCCCGAGCAAGCTCCCCGCCCAGCCGGCTCCTGAGGCTTCGGAGGAATTAATTTCGTCTGTCGCAAGGCTCTGAGGCACCCGAGGTGACGCCGTTCGTTGGCCGGCCATGGCGCTGCACGCAGCCAAGCCAAACAAGGTGGAGAAGGGGGCACTGCTGTTGCCCGCACACCTGACCCATTAGTGCCAGCACTGCCCCAGGTGCTGGCTAGCAGGGGTGGGCGCTGGGCAAATATTGCACCCTTGTGTGGGGTGGGGGTGAGGGGACGGGGGCCACCCCAGGGCTCCCATCTCCTCCCCCTTCTTTCCTGCCATTGAGGCCAGCCTGTTCATTCCTCTGTGCACTGCCCTCCCTGGAAGGGTGCCCTTGCTCCTGACACATGGAACGTTCTAGAGCCAGTGCATCTTACAGATTCCCATGTACCTGTACCCCCGGGAGTTGTTCAAAAGGGAGTGTCCGGGAGGTGGTTTGGAATGTGGCCTGAAACTACCTTTGGAGGAGGAAATTCCTTTTCTTTTCGTTCTGGGCCACACCCAGGGGTCCTTGTGGTGGTGGGGGGGGCGGGGTGGTGTCCAGGATTGAATGTGGGCATCTGCACGCTTGGCCTCGTCTCTCTGGCCAGTTCTTCTCGGCGGTGAAATGCACAGGACCTGCAAAGCTGCTCTGTCAGCCCTTAGGAAGTGGACAGTTTGAGGCGCGTCCAGTGCTTTCCCGCGGCTGGGCAGCCTTTTGCAGGCTCTGTCTCTGAAGTCTGAAACTGTTCTCAAACGGTTGCCATCCTCTGTCCCACTCACGCTCCCCAGCCACTGGGTATCGTCTTAGTTATTGTTTCTGGGGGCAGGGAGGAGTTTGGGTCACCCCCAGTGGTGCTCAGGGCTTCCATCTGGCTCTGGGCTCAGGGATGACTCCTGGTGGTAGTGCTCGGGCGATCATATGCAATGCCGGGCATTGAATGGGTGAGCTGTGGGCCAGCCAAGCTCCCTACCCACTGTACTGTCTCTCTGGCCCTGCAGGACTTTCCCTCGCCTCCGTCCAATGAAAGCCGGGATCAGCACTTCCTCACTTGATCAGAGTGAATTCCACGGATGGCGAGGTCATGAGGTCCCTTCCCGGAGGATGGACATTCAGGCTCCTTCTGAATGTGGCTGTGTGAGTGACCCTGTGCTGTCCACGAGCTCAGGCAGAGACTGGTGCTCAAACAGCTGCTGAGCCAGGACTCAGGGCTGAGTTCCCAGACCCTGACTCTCTGGGTTCATATCTAATTTTTGTTTTTTTGGGGGGCCACACCTGGTGGTGCTCAGGGGTTACTCCTGGAATCACTCCTGGTGGTGCTCAGAGGACCCTGTGGGGTGCTGGGGATCAAACCTGGGTTGGCCACGTGCAAGGCCAACATCCTTCTCACTGTGTTATGGCTCTGGCTTCCTGGGTTTGCATTTTGGAACTGCTGTTTTGGACCTCGTGCAAATAAGTTGACCGGCTAGCCCCGTCTCCTCCTCTGTAGGACGGGGACCATAATGGGACTCGTCTGTGTGAACGGGAATGAACATCGATGGAGATGGTGCAACTGAGCTCAATGCTCAGGACGTTGCACCCAGCAAGTCGTTTTTCTAGCTCAGCGCTGCTCAAGTGTCAGTGATTTCACAGAGTTCAACTAAGAAGCATGTGGGATGTTTTTGGTCCTGGGACCGATCCTGGTTCTGTGCTCAGGAATCATCCCAGGCGGTGCTTGAGGGACCACAGACAATGGCCGGGGTGCAAGCTAAGGGTTGGCCTCATTCATGGGCTAGGGGAAAAGGTAGCTGGGATGGAGAGAGGAGCACTAAATAAACGATGATTGGAGGGATCGCTTGGGATGGTAGATGCATGTTGAAAGTAGACTATGGACCAAAGATGATTGACTGCTTGTCACCTGCATTGCAAACCTTAACACCCCAAAGGACAGAGAGAGTAGGAGGGAATGTGCCTGCTACAGAGGCAGGAGGTGGGAAGGGGTGGGGGTGGGGGGAGGGATACTGGGAACACTGGGGGTGGAGAATGGGCACTGGTGGAGGGATGGGTACTTGAACATTGTTTGAAACGCAATCATGAAAGTCTGTAATCTGTAAATGTATCTCATGGCGATTTATTAAAATAAAAAAAAATAAAGGGTTGATTTTGTACAAGGCAAACCTCTTAGCTCGGCTTCTCTCCCGGTCTCAAAAGATGGTTTGAATCGTGTCTCCACATGTGTGGATGGAAACCCTCTCTTCCAACCCCCAGTGACTCATTGCCTACTAGAATGTGGAACTTTCTAGAATGTAGAATGGCATTCTAGAATCTAATTTTTTGGGGGCCAGGGAAGAGCTTCGCCCCTGCTTCCTCCCTCTGCCCCACTGGGCTCCACCTGCCATCCTGGCTGCCACTCTGGTCCTGCCTTTTGCAGACGCGTCTGTCCCCGAGCTTGGCGGGGCCACTCCTGCCTTCCTGCCTTTTGTGTAGCCACAGTTTTGCGTTTGTCCTTCCAGTGCACAGGCTTCCCAGTGGCTTGAGTGGACGAGTCCTTGAGGGATGGGCAGGCCTTCTGGGGAGGGTCAGAACCCCACAGGCCTTACCCAGATGGGCCCCCATCTGCCCTGTGTCCTGGGGTGTGTCCAGAACTCTCCCAACAGAGCCTCTTGGCTCTCTCTCCCTGTCCTCTGCCTACTCTGACAAGGCTGTGCGGGGGGTTGGCCTCCTCTTTTTGCCAAATCAGCCTCATGTGTGGGTCCATTTTCCCTCCACACCCCAGTCAAGTTTTTTTTTTCTTTTTGGGTCACACCCAGTGATGCTCGGGGTTTATGCCTGGCTCTGCACTTAGGAATGACTCCTGGCATTGCTCGGGGGACCCGATAGGATGCTGGGAATCGAACCCGGGTCAGCTGCGTGCAAGGCACATGCCCTCCCCACTGTGTTATCACTCCAGCCCCCCATTTTTAGTTTTGAGGCTCATGGTGACTCCTGGTTCTGTGCTCAGGGGTCTCTCCACGTGGTGCTGGGGATTAAACCTAGGCCTCCTGCATGCAAATTTTTGCACTCCTCTTGGATGTCTGCCCTCATCGTCTCTGTGATGAGATACCAATGGAGCTGGGGTCACAGTTTAGAAAAGCTCATGCAGGTTGGGTGGGGATCTCATTTGAACATGCATTTGTTCTTTTTTGGGGGAGGGGCTCCAGAACAGTGCTCAAGGGACCTGAGGCCAGTCGCAGTGATATTCAGTTCCCTAGACTGGGCACTTCAGATATTCGGCCATGAGAGACCGGGTGGGTCAGCAGCGTTTGGGGCTCCAGGCCCAGCCCCCAATCTCCCTGCTCACAGAGTTGCCAGTGGGGAAACCCTCTGGTCCCCCCTGGGCAGAGACTCTAAGTGTGTGTGTCTGTGTGGGTGGCCTCCTCTTGGCCAAAGAAATGAGCACATGCACTGCCCTTCTGTGAAACTGGGGCACGGTGATCTCGAGCGGCCCCGGGTTCTGTGCGGGAGTGTGCTTGGGGACTGTTGGTGAGTGAACAGCGTTCTCGACCAGCAGGATGGTGCTGCCAGCTCATTAGGCTGGGGTGATGAGTGCGGGCTGAGTACCCACTTAGCGCTGAAGCCAGAGGAGGGCAGGCGGGGTGGGGGGGACTC
>JAOXYA010101084.1:0-10860 GCA_028565675.1 Sorex palustris | reverse complement strand
CTCCATTGGAGACTTTGTTGTTACTGTGTCTGGCATATCGAATACTCTCGGTAGCTTGCCAGGCTCTCCGAGAGGGATTCTAGTTATAGTAATAATATTACTTCATTACTTCAAATTGCTAGTGATATAACTTTTGTAAGTTTCTTTCTCACTCCGATAAATTTGACTTTCAATATTGAGATCTCAATGAAAAGTTCAAAGTTATCTACTTTGAGATCTAAGATTTATCAATCACATACATAATGTTGAGTTAAATCATCCCTCTTTCCTGCTTTCTTGGAGAAAAAGCAAACCAAGCCATTGCTTCAAAAAGAAATTAGGAAGTATGTGAAACTGCATTGGACAATAAATCTAATTACAAATTACTTTCAGAGAATAATTCATTTTGAAGTTCATTTCACATCCTATGGAGAGACCTCTAGCATTCTAAAATAGAAGTAATACTCTTCATAATTCTTCTGTCACAAAGAATCTTCTTTTGGTGTATTATTTTGTAGATATACCTTTTCTGTGAAGAATAAATTATTTAATGAGAGAAAACTAATATTATTCATTTTCTGCTTCCTAGCTGACATAGTTATTAAACATATAGTGATTGCTAAATATTTGAGTATGTGAATTCAGTGATCAAAGGCATTTTATTTCTTATTTAGCTGTGAGGATAAAAAATGTTGCTTCTGAGAAGAGCTATCCAGTTAAATGATCTGACATATTACACACTTGTATATGTAGAACTCAAATTAGCTTTAGTAGATTGAAATGGTAACATTAAGGTAAATCTATTAAAATAGGTCAGTAAGGTATTATTTTTTAAAAAATTATTATTATTTTAAATTTAACAGTCTGGGGAGGGTTCTATGCTTATTTTCCCTTCACTGCATACATTCTTCATCTGCAAATTATCTCTGTTTAACATAGCATAATGATGTAAATTTGCTAAAACTTACCCCCAAGTCTGAGAGATTGTGCAGTGTGGAAGGAGCTTGCCTTGTACATAACCCTCCCATATTGAACCCCTGGAACCACATTTGGTTCTCCTCTCTTCCTCCCCCCCACCCCACACATACCCTGGGTAATCTGTGAGCACAGAGTCAAGAGTAAATCCTGAAAAGAGTTATGTAGCATCCAAAAGCTAAACAACAAGAACAAAAATTAACCCTAGAGATCAAGTGTGTAAGCTCTATCAAACACCTGCTTTTAGTCTGTCAATTTGAACTTTAATGTTAATGTTTACTTATTTCAGAAAATCATGCTTTTAAGTAAACTAAGGCCACTCAGATACTTTAAACCTACTAAAATTGGGGTTTAGGCAATAGTACATTCGGTAGAACATTTGCCTTGAATATACCTGATCAGGATTTAAAACTGTCGTCCTATATGTTCCCCCAAGCCTGCCAGGAGTCATCCTTGAGCACAGAGTCAGCCCTGAGCACTTTCAGATGTGGTAAAAAATAAATGAATAATTTAATTAATTTATCAAACAAAATTATGCAAATTAATTGTATTGTAACCTAATTCAGGAAATGCAATAATGTTCCTGAGGTCTAATTGTCCAGAACAAAGATGAATCTTCCTGTAGTTAAACTGCAAATGCCAGAGTCATATTTTTTGAAACTGTGGAACAAAGAAATACAAAAATCTCACCAAGAATGAAGAGGACACTCAGTGCTGTTATGTGATTTTCATGAAAATAATTATGCAGCTGGTGCTGTTTGCAGAGCAGAAACATGTATTTTGTGCCACACCTACTCTGTGATGTTCTAAGGAGAAATCTGTGATTTCAACTTATCTCTCTACTCACAAAACAGAGATATGAAAGAAAGGGATTAGAGCCAGCTTTTTATTTCATTCTTCCCAATGTAATCTTCAGGGGATTAAGGATGACTGATGTTGATACACTGAGCCAACTAGCTTAGATGAAGTGATTCTTGAGAGGGAAATGACTGATGCATCTGGGTTGCACCTGAGCTCTGGGAAAATACTGATGATACAATCTCTAAGTTACAATGTACATTCTTATAGATCTCATATATACTTGAAAGATTCTGGAAAGAGAAAAATTACATAAAATCTGCAGTTAATGTCACATTCAGAATATCAAATTGGCATTCGTAGAAATTTACTTTTTACATATAAGAAGGAAAATATATACTTGAACTTTGCATTTAGTTTGTATATATATGTTGTGAAAGTGCTAATAAAATTCTTAAATATTAAACATACTCATACACACACACACAAGCAGGAAGGTGTTTGCCTTGCACGAGGCCAACCCGGGTTTGATTCCTCTGTCCCTCTCAGAGAGCCCAGCAAGCTACCGAGAGTATCTTGCTGGTAGGCTCCCCGTGGTGTACCTGATATGCCAAAAACAGTAACAACAAGTCTCACAATAGAGACGTTACTGGTGCCCGCTCAAGCAAATCGAAGGACAATGGGAGGACAGTGCTACAGTGCAATGTGTGTGTGTGTGTGTGTGTGTGTGTTTAAACCTCTCCTAGCTATTATATTGCATATTAAGATTTCTAATAGAAAGATTTTTAGGTAGAAAATGATATCTAACTGTATTGGGAATGTAAGGACAGAGCAACTCAAGATTAGTTTCATAACTAATTCAAATGAACAATGCACCTGTTCAGGTTCTCACATTATGAATGTCTTGTATGTTTATTTGTATAAATGCTATTTTTTTCTGAATTGAATTATAAACAAAACAATGCTGTTTTAATGAATTAAGATTGCAGTTTGACCCCAAATTAGTGAAAAAGTAAATATTGTTTCTGTGATTAAGATTGTATTTTTGACGGATAATACATTACATTACACTTTGTAATTTTTTAAATACTGAATTTAACATAGAAACAGCCATTGGAAAATGAATTTTCTAGAGGCTCAGGACTCTTTTGTTTTGTTTTGTTTGGGGCCCACCCCCAGTTATGTATGCTTAGAGGGTTACTCCTGTATCTATACTCAGGAATCAGTCCTGGCAGTGTTTTGTACATCATACGGGTTGCCAGGGGTCTAACCTGGTTGGACACTTGTAAGGCCAGCACCTTACCCCTAATACCATACTCTGGCTCCACAGGGACTGTTCTTAAACTTTTTAAAACCGTTTTAAACTTCTTAAAAATCAAAAGTTTATAAAAGTTTCATAACTCAGTTTGGTATGATCTTAACTCCTAGTATGTTCCCCTAATTCATTTGAATAAAGACATTGGCTATTAGGTGGATATGTCATCTTTATTATCCAGATTCATGAAAATGAGTTCTCTTAAATAAATAGTATAAGAACTTTTTATCAGATAACATTACATGATTTATCAAGTTTCTATCAGGCTTACACAATGCAAATAATTAATTTTAAAAATCAAGAATGATGACTAATAAGTATATATTGATATATTTTCTCTATAAGACTTCATATGTTTTTCCACCTAATATTTTCATACTAATAAATCTCTTAGGGCAAAAATTTGAAGTATTTTTTTACTGTTTATATGCTGACATATTTTCTAGTATAAGGACAAAAAAATATAAGGAAACTGCATCAATTCTGAATAAAGTATTGGTGGTTAGAATCCAAGAGAAACCATCTGCAGAGCAGTATAGTTAAGAGAACCAAGATTTTTACCCAAATGATTGTGAACACATTTTTTGAAACACTTATAAAAAACATTAATACAATGGAAAAGCATAAAACTTAAATAAATTCAAGTTAAGAAGTAAAAATTATCTTTTGTTGATGTTCTTACCTAGCTCACATGTCAATATGTTCTAATAGCCACACATTTCAAGACAACCACTAATAAATAAAATCATTATACATTACTTACATAAAACATAATAAATTCCATTATTATCTTTCCCTTAATTTATGTTTTCATACTGTTTTGCAGAGAAAATATATAAGTATAAATTACTTCTGTTGCACACATTTTAATTTAATTTTAGAATTAACAAACATGGTATATCATAGGCGAGACTGTTTTTCAAGAGTAATGACTTCCTTACATTTTATTTTCATTTCAGAATAGGAACTTCACCAGCAGTATTCAGGAGGACATTATCTCTTCCAGGGATGCCTGATATCTGTCCATGTTAGAGTCTGTGTGACAAGAGAAATTGAACCCAAAATCTCATATGTGAAAAATGCACAGTTGGTGACATGACCTATATAACTATATCACTAAAGATAAGAAATTACAATATATTTCCTAAAAATAATTAAATGTTCTGGGGATATTTATGTAACAGGTGTCAGAATATATAATAAATGATAGTTTATATAACTTCAAGAGTGAGAATAGAATATGAAATAAATAGGACTAACTTAAGAGGTTCTCCAAGACTGTGGAATTTCCAAATATTTCCAATATTTTCCAAATGTTTCCAATATTTTCCAATGACTAATGTACATAATTATTTTCTAGCTAAAAATGCATATAAATTATGAAAGAAGAAAACAGATTTTTATATAACAGAAAAAATGAAAATAGCGTTATTAAAATTATATTGTAAATTGTGAAGCTTTTTTGTAGCATTATAGATCATTCAAACAGTTCAAAACGTTTGCATTGCTTCTTTTCTAATAAATCTCTAATATATGTGATGTCAAGTTATATACTTTTATCCACACTATATTGCATTAGATTGAATGCAAAAATATTTGTATTTTAACTCTCCTATAACGTAAATGTGGATTATATCCAAAACTTAAAAAAAAATGCAACTGAAGGGATTGTGGATAGTGGAGTGGCTACAATATTTGCCTTTACAATCTGTGAATCTGGGTTTGCAAATATCAAACCCAGTTTTTATATTTGGTATCCACTCAGTGAGAAAGACCTGGGTAACGTTGAGTGTTGCCTAATCACTGTATCACTGTTTTCCCATTGTTCAGTTTCATCGATTTGCTCAAGCGGGCCCAGTAACATTGTGAGACGTGTTACTGGGTTCGGCATATTGAATGCGTCAGGGGTAGCTTGCCAGGTTTTGGCTTGTGGGCAAGATACTCTCCATAGCTTGTCAGGTTCTCCAAGAGGGGTGGAGGAATCCAACCCAGCTTTGCTGAGCTGGCTGCGCTCAAGGCAAATGCCATACCACTGTGCTATCGCTCCAGCCCAAGAATATAGTATAACAAATTTACTGTCACTGTCACTGTCCTCTCCTTGTTCATCAATTTGCTCAAGTGGGCACAGTAACATCTCCATTGTGACACTTGTTCCTGTGTTTGGCATATTGAATACATCACTGGTAGCTTGCCAGGCTTTGCCGTGTGGGTGAGATATTCTCAGTAGCTTGTGGGGCTCTCTGAGAGGGCCGGAGGAATCGAACTCAGGTCAGCCATGTTGGCTGTGTGCAAGGCAAACCCCCTACCCGCTGTGCTATCGCTCTAGCCCATTGCCTAATAAAAAAACAAAATAATTAAAGTCATGAATCTTTGTATTTTAATGAAATTGATTTTAACTTCTTCCTGCTTTTTATGATCTCACGTTTTCTCTCACATCCTTCATTCATTCTCTGTTCATCCACCATTCTTATTTAGTTTCTAATATGCATTATGTGCTTCATTAACTTTTGTAACAACTTTCAGATTTCTATTTATTTACTTCCACTCAAAATTTTATTTCTTTCTTCTCATAACTGAGTTATTTGTAATTTTTTTTCTAGATTTATAGCATGATTAGTGGGTTGTGTTTTTTTAATCCTTTTTTTTGCCTCCTACTGTCAGCCTATATGACTAAAAATCACATATTTATGCTTCTTTTTATTATATTATTATATTCTATATTCTAACAGATCGTGTCTTCATTCTTGATGACAGGAATTCTTTTATTTCTCTTCTAATTTTATTGATCCAAGTTATCCATAGCATTCTCTTTACTAGACGTTTGAATCTTTCCAATGTTTTCTTTAAATTTTGCACCCTACTTGCACCCTAACCCCTGTATTTACTGATCAATTCCACAACTTTTATTTTTCACAAATTGTGGAACTTATTTTGTAGGCAATCATAACAAGCTTTTTTTCATGTTTTCAAGGAATCATGGTAAAACATAAAGGTCTATCTAGTGCTTTATTGCACTAAATTTGAAAGTACTGCTTTGTTTTGACATTTTGGAGGTTTGTGGTAAATCAATGAAACAATTTTCTCAGAATAATTCTGTTAATATTGCTCTCTCTTTAAGCTAATCACATTTTTATAATTCTTATAATATCTAGTACAATGCCTTTAATATTGTTTAAATATAATTATCTGTGATCACTGATGTGTGGTGTTATTATAGTTATTAGTAAAGCCTGAACCTCATCATTCACCATTCACTGAAATTGGACAAATTTTGAATTGAAATTTATTAGTTAAAAATTAATCAATTAAATTGACAAAGTTATTTATTGGGATTAGACATGATGTTTATCACTATGTATTCAAATAAAAGAAAGAGTTTCAAATCTCTTAAATAAAAAGGAAGACATGATTCAGTTTAATAAGGAAGGTATATTGAAATACAAGCAATGAAGCAAGCACTGTCCTCCTGTTGTTCATTGATTTGCTCGAGCGGGCCCAGTAATGTCTTCACTGGAGACTTTGTTGTTACTGTGTTTGGCATATCGAATACATCACAGGTAGCTTGCCAGGCTCTGCTGTGTGGGCAAGATACTCTCAATAGCTTGCCGGGCTCTCCGAGGGGGGCAGAGGAATCGAACTCGGGTTGGCCATGTTGGCTGCATGCAAGGCAAACGCCCTACCGCTGTGCTATGGCTCCAGCCCATTGAAATACAATATAGGCAAAATCACAAAATCACAAAAATCCTGTTAGTCGTCGATTGGTTCGAGCAAGCCCCAGTAACGTCTCCTTCATCCTAGGCAAAATATAGTAATGTTGTGAATGCCATGGACAACAATGCTATTCCACTGACTACAAAGCTATAAAATCGCAGACCTGCCTTATTGCTTATCTGAAATAATAGTCAGTTCAATCGGGTAGATAAAACTAGGTTAAAGAGTTGAGAGAAGGAGAAAGATGCAAAGACAAATTGGAAGCTATCAGCAGTTAAATCGTGAAAAAAAGAGCCATCACCATAAATATAGGAGAACAAGGTAATGTAATCAATTTTGAAAGATAAATAAAGAGAAATTATGCAGAATATCTTAATGATTATGTTGAAGTACCTATTCTAGTTAACAGAATTTCAATGTGGACTAAACTTCCTTATACTGGGGAAAAACAGCCCACGAGGATTGTTATTATCAGAGCGAAGAAGTCAATCCTTGTTTTAAAGCTTTAAAGAACATTATTCTCCTTTTAGTGGCTAACACAGTTGGTGGCCTTAAGACCAAGTCAATTCCAGTTGATTATTTAAAAACTCCTAAATTTTTTTAAAATGTACTAAATACACTCTATATTCTATAAATCACACATGTTCTATAAGTGAGAACTTATAATTTTACAAGATGATTTACTTAATAATTTAAGCCCATTGTTGATCACTGCTATTTAGAAAACAGAATTTTTTCCCAAATATCGAACTCTTTTAGTGCTTAACTCTTTTAGTTACATAAGATTTCTGGTGATCATAAAAATGGAAATTGATAATTTTTATGTCTCTTGGCACAAAATTTAGTTCATCACATGAATTGAGGAATCATTCTAATTTTCAAGTTGCGTTAGATTAAAAAGTCATTCTTAAGGTTATAGTGATCCCTATAGTGGATCTGAACAAAACAATTTAGAAACCATCTCAAAAGTATATATATATTTCATTTTTTTAGTTTGAATTTTGAGCCCCATTTAAGAGTGTTCAGGGTGTGCTTCTTTTAGTCACGTCTCTTTACCCAGGAATATGTTGGCCATAATAATGGGACCATATGTGGTGCCAGAAAAAGACTTGGGCTCACTATATGCAAGGCTCTCACTTTACTACCTGTACTATTTCTCTGGCCCAATATTCAACATTTAAAAGTCCCTTAAAATATTAGTAATTAGGGGGCTGGAGTGATAGCAAAGGAGGTAGGTGCAAGGGCGTTTGCCTTGCACGCGGCCGACCCGGGTTTGATTCTCAGCATTCCATAGGATCCCCTGAGCACCACCAGGAGTAATTCCTGAGTGCAGAGCCAGGAGTAACCCCTGTGCGTTGCCGGGCGTGACCCAAAAAGAAAAAATAAAATAAAGTTTTTAAAATATATATATATATATTAGTAATTAAATGCACTGTAGCACTGTAGTACTTTCCTCCCATTGTTCATCAATTTGCTCTAGCAGGCCCCAGTAACATCTCCATTGTGAGACTTGTTGTTACTGTTTTGGCATATCAAATACGCCACTGGGAGCTAGCCAGGCTATTCCATGCAGGCGGGATATTCTTGGTAGCTTGTTAGGTTCTCCAACAGAGATAGAGAAATTGAACCCAGGTTAGCCGCATGCAAGGCAAACACCCTACCCACTGTGCTATTTCTCCAGCCCATTCTGTAATTAAATGAGAAAGACAAAATATGAACCAAATATTAAAATTAATTTATAAAATATTCTATATCAAAATTCATGGATGATTTTGAGGATATTCAAGAATTTAGCAGAGGATGTAACCTATATATTGATATTTGATACCCTATATGATAACCTATATGATACTCAAGTGTAGGGGAAGATATGTTTTTACTGATACAATTACAAGATAAAATTTGAGTATCTTAGAAGTTGCTTCTCATGGATAAGTGAAGAAAATGATTCCTTGAGATGAAATGTATTGTTGTGAGGATACTGCAAACATTGTTAAAGTGACAAATGGTGTAGAACCTTCCATAAATTTAGTATAACTCAGTTATGCTGTATATAGCCCTGCAACAAGAGAGTCTGAAAAGACTTTGACTTCAATTTTGCAAAAATAAATTGCATTGTGGACGATACCTATGAAATAATATCCTATCTTTCAAGAAATGAAGAGCAAGTTGATACTGTAAGCTTCATCATTGTCTTAAATGAAGAAATTGCTACAGTCTCCTCATCCTTCAGCAATCACCATTCTGACCAGTCAGTAGCTATTCGTGTTAGGCAAGAACCTCCACCAGAAAAGAGTATATCTCTGAAATTTCGGTTGAGAGGCAGTATTTCTCAGCAATAAAGTGTTCAGAAGCAAGGCCTGTAGATTGATGGGTTAGACACAATACTGCTGCTTGCTGAATGAGTACAGTATTTCTATAAACATGCTTTTTTAAATTTTCTGGAAAAACAATACATTTTGTTACTCTACAGCAGTTGTCTAGAATCAAATCAACACCTTTGTGTTGTGCCTGTAATTAAATAGAAATTATTCTGCCAGTCTAGTGGCAGTGAAAACTGAAAAGTCTTTTATGTAGAGTAAAAATGAACAAAAATAATAGAATGCTTCGACCTTAACAAAATAAAAGGAAAATAAAATCTAACATAATAATTTTGGTTTGGGCTGGAGCAATAGCACAGCGGGTAGAACGTTTACCTTGCACGCTGCTGACATGGCCGACCCGAGTTCGATTCCTCTGCCCCTCTCGGCAAGCCCAGCAAGCTACCGAGAGTATCCTGCCCGCATGGCAAAGCCTGACAAGCTACCCGTGGCATATTAGATATGCCAAACACAGTAACAAGTCTCACAATGTTACTGGGCCTGGTCGAGCAAATCGATGAACAACAGGAGGACAGTGACAGTGACAAGTGACAGTGGGTGGTCCCATCATTTCACACCCAAGCTTATTTCTGCTACCACCCCTTAAGTGCACCTATTTTACCAATGCAGTACAGAGTATTAGGATATTAGCTCTTAGGATAAATGCAGTCTTTATTTTTATCTCCTAAGATAAGGCCAAAGGTGAAGTAAAGCCTATAAGAACCAGGCATTTTTTAAAATCTGCAATCGCTGTCTCTAAAGAACAAACAAGTAAACAAACAAAATGAGCCAAACAAGAAGATTCTTTGTGTGTGTGGGTAGGTGGTCTGGAGCAATAGCACAGTGGGTAGGGTGTTTGCTTTGCACACCGCTGACCCGAGTTCGATTCCTCTGCCCCTCTCGGAGAGCCTGGCAAGCTACCGAGAGTTTCTTGCCCGCGTGGCAAAGTCTGGCAAGCTACCCATGACGAATCTGTTAAACTCCTTAACAGATCTTAATCATTTAAAAATATGTATCCAGGGCCAGAGAGATAGTGCAGTGGGTAGGGCCTTCCCTTGCACAAGGCCAGCCTGGGTTTGACCCCAGCATCCCTATGTTCCCTATGCATACTGCCAGGGGTGATTCTTGAGTACTAAGCTAGAACAAACCCCTGAGCAAAGCTGGGTATGGCAGAACAAACAGTATACTTGCAAGCAAGCCACACTACAACCCTGTCTCGTGAAGTCTGCAGCAGAATCACTCAGTTTTGAACGGTAGTTAAGAGCTGAGGTCTGGGAGTGAAGGAACGTCCTTATAAACCTCTGGCCACAGGTGACACAATACTCCGGGGTCTCTAGCCTGTCTCCCATCCCCCAGTTCCCTTAGGCGTTCTTGGGAGATGGTTATCTAGAGGGCAGATTCTGCAGGTCAGATTGCTTTGGCTTCTGACACCAAGTTCAAACTAAGGGTAAGCCAGAACCTGATTTCTCTGCAAAACAGTCATTCCTGCGTTAGAGTTGAAGATGACAACAACAACAACAACAACAACAACCACCACAAAAATAGAGGCATTATCAGTATTAGCTTCCTGGCCCTACTCCCGGCAAAAAAAGGGCAAGAGGCATCCGGGAACCCCTTTCAGCTTCGTTTGGGCCATCGCAGAGGGGCCCCCAGACTTCTTTTTCTTAATGGTAAAATGTTGTATTTGCAGATATAAGAAAGCACATTTTATATTGATATTTT
>JAOXYA010101074.1:0-10860 GCA_028565675.1 Sorex palustris | reverse complement strand
ATGAGTGCAATCTTTCTATGTCTGTCCCTCTCTTTCTGACTCATTTCAATTAGCATGATACTTCCCATGTAGATCCACTTGTTTGCAAATTTCATGACTTCGTCATTTGTAACAGCTGCATAGTATTCCATTGTGTAGATGTACCAAAGTTTCTTTAACCAGTCATCTATTCTTGGGTATCCGGGTTTTTTTTCCAGATTTTTACTATTATAAACAGTGTAGCCATGAACATACAAGTACAGAATGACATTTTTACTATACTTTTTTTTGCCTCTCTGGGAAATATTCCCGGGAGTGGTATTGCTAGGTCAAATGGGAGCTCAATTTCTAATTTTTTGAGAACTGTCCATACTGTTTTCCAAAAAGGCCGACCCAGTTGGCATTCCCACCAGCAGAGAAGGAGAGTCCCTTTCTCCCCACATCCACACCAACACCAATTGCTTTTGTTCTTTTGGTTATGAGTCAGCCTCTGTGGCATGGGATGATACCTCATTGTTGTTTTGATCTGCATCTCCTGATGATTAGTGGTGTAGAGCATTTTCTCATGTGCCTTTTGGCCATTCAGATTTCTTCTTTGGGAAAGTTTCTGTTCATTTCATCGCCCCATTTTCTGATGGGGGTTGGGTGTTTTCTTCTTGTGCAGTTCAACCAGTGCCTTGTATATCCTTGATAACCCCTTATTGGATGGGTATTGTGTGAATATCCTTTCCCATTCTGTAGACTGTCTTTGTATTCTGGTCACGGTTTCTTTTGAGGTGCAGAAGCTTCTAAGATAATACCATTTGTTTATCTTTGTTTTCACTTTCTTGGCTAGTTGTGTGTCATTATTATACTTCTTATGGCAGTTATCTTGTCCCTTTCCAATGCCAGGTTAGCTTACATCTTGGTCTGGGTCCAACCTTGAAACTCTCTGGCATTGTCCTTTTGGGGGTGTTAGGAAGTAAAGGCAACTGAGGCTTAAGACAAGTAAAATGATAGATGCCCAGGAATACAAATTATTTGTAGACATTTAAACCCCTTATTACAAAAGCAAAACATCAACTCTCTTCCTGTGTCTATACAAAAAAGACATTGCTAGACAAACTATGCAAATGACATAAAGGAAAGAGAAAAGCAATGTAGGATGCCTGATGGAATTGGGTGTGCCTCAGGGGCACTGTTGTGGGAGTAACTCAATAAACCTAAGCTCCCTGAGGGAGGAACAAGGACAACCCAATGTTATTTAATTGCCCTAGTGAAGACCCTGTTAAATATAAGGATCACTCCAACAACCCCTCAGCAGATCTTGTTGGCTCTTTGCCCTGGCAATTTGAAATCTATCTTTTATATTATTGCCAGGATATTTTTTTAATACTATCTTTATGATTTTGGTTCTGTGATCAAAAATCCATAATTGTGGTACACAGGGTCAAGTTTTAAATAGCTAGAAATCTGAGTTGACTGTAAAAGATTCACTTTATTTATAAAACCTTATTTATTTTTTATTTCGTGGTGCTGGGGTTGAACTCAGGGTCTGAAACAAGAGTTACTTATTCTACCACTAAACAATATGCTTCACTCTCAAACCATATTTTTCATGAGTCTCAGAAAGAAATTTACAAGTTGATTTTCTTATTTTTCCTCATTTGTTAGGCTTTTGAGCTTATTTCCATATCTTGCTAATAATATTGCTCCTTTTTAATTTCCATTTTTTTTGTTTAATTCTAATCATTTTATATGAACATGATCCCTTTTCATGAAGTCATTTTCCAGGGAAAACAATACAAAATTGGTCTCTCTTACCTTGAATCCCTTGTTCCCAAGCCTTCTGTTGATTAGAAACATCTGGAGGTAGAAGTAGCTTGTTTAAACAAGACCATCCCAAATAAACCAGAATGCCTAAGGGGAAGGAGCCAGGCATCAGTGTATTTTAGATGCCCAGGTGAGTTGAGTATGCAGTAATATTTGGGAACCACTGATTTCAGCTTTCTATAAATACTCTTCAGGTGTACCAAAACTATTCAGTTCCCTCTATTCAGTCTAATACTGGGATGACATTGTTGGTTCAAAATATTTTGATGAATATTAGGATCAATTCATCTCTAATGGAATACACCAACAGAAAGAATGCGTTTTTTATTCTAGAAGGAAAGAGCCTTATGCTCCATCCAGATCCCCTTGTAATCCTTTTAACCATCCACTCTCCTATAGCCTTGGCATTGATTTGAGCCCAATTAGCACCCGTGAATGTTTTTCACCAGTTTCAATCTCAGGCTCCCTGAAAAAGCAATGCCCTTGGCTGTATGATAGTCTAGTGTCTTTGTACTGGTTCCCATCCTAACCGGAGAGATCTGCCTTTGCCTTTGGGCCTGTGTCCCTCTGGAGCCCCCAGATTCTGGCCTGTAGTGGCCTCCCACTGATGTTTCTGTTTTCCTTAGCTTGGACTAGGCATACAACTAGGTAGACTTAGGCAGAGGAGAGGGGAAGTTATGCAGGGTCGTTGGGAAGATAAAAATGTCAAAAATCTACATGTAGTGTTCATGGGGTGAGAAGATTTGCACCCCACTCTCAGGAGACGTGGGGGAGGAGACACTAAGGAAAAGCAGCTGCGGTGTGGCTGCCTCCTTTCTTCAGTGAGAGCCCATGGAGAGAAGGTGAGTGGAGGAGAGGTCGGTGGAAAGTCAGTTCTGTGCTTGTGGTACACGGCAAGATTTCCACGGGCTGAGTGGATGTGGGGAAAGCAATTGACTTGAGTCAAGTAATCATGACAGACTTCCACCAAAGACGTCTGTTAACTGGCTGCTGCACTTACCAGTATAAGCAGCTGCTGGAGGAATTGAAGAGACAGAAAATTGCCTGAGTTCATCCATTGGGCATTGGGAACTGTCTGCACCCCCACACCGGTACATCTGCAGGCAGCTGGCATTATTTAGGTAAGCAGGAACAAGTAATGGGGTTCTCCAAAGAGGCATGATGCACAAAGAATGTTTTATTTTCCTCTAATCCCATTTCTTTTTAACAAAGAAGCTCAGTCTTGAGGGGTTAAAGGAGGTGCACAGCTGGTGCCCTAGCCTCTCTCTCTTCTTGTTTTGCCCCTTTCAGATTCAGAGGACAAGGGTCTCATAGAATGCTCTGGGTCACTACTTTTCCTCTAGACTGGACTTCAGAAAGTTGTATCATTTTTATGAGTCATGAAAATGATCTGGCCTCAGTGGAATGATATCCAGAGACAGAAAAGGGGTGGTAGACTAATCATGATTGAGGCAGTGATTGGAAAAATGAAGTTACCTTTTATAAATGTTTCAGTGAATCCAAGATGTTCAAAGGGTTGTTACCTGTATGCTATAAGCTCACCTAGAAACAAGTTTTGCACAGTAAAACATTCATGGACCAATGAATCAGGTCTTTTTTGTTTTGTTTAGCACTTTAGAGTTTTTCTTCCTCTCTCATTGCTTTTACGGTCCACCCTGAATCCTGAAATTTAGCGTTATCATATTTATTTAATTGCTTATCAGGTGTGTCATTTGAATCATTTCACCATTTATACAGAATACAAGCTTTGTTGTATTTTTTCACTGAACTAGTCATCAGTAATCATGTGGAAGTTTGAAAATTAGCATGTGAATACAGCAACTGAGTTTGGTGTTTTTGATATGAGACAATTTCCCCATTTTCATAAGTTACTCTTACCAGGCTATTTTAGAAGATATTCATATACATTTCCCCATGTGCAAACTCCTCTGGCAGTAGCTTAGCTGTTTTCATAGAATGTGTTGTGTGTGATTGCAAAATGTCTTTCCCCTAACTCTCCAGTTAGAGTCTTTGTTTACTTGCCTGTAGGTCAGCAAATGATTATTGTAATAAAGTTAATTCATCCCCATTTAAAACTGTTTGAGATAAAACTAATTTCCACTAGATGGCGCTATTGGAATGCAAACGATTTAGTATCGCCTTAGTCACAGTTCATCGCTATGAAATGCTCAGTTTGAAATCTATTGTAATTTGTCATTTTGTCTTGCGAAATCAGGTCTGCTCCCTGCTCAGCTAGATGTATTGGGATGACTTGGTACGTTGTTTGATATGATGGTAAAAGAGACCATGTAATGTTTCCAGAGATCCCCAAAGCACTGATAAAAGGCGTTCCTCTCAGTCCTGAAGAGACTGGCTGGTTGTTGTCATTTTTGGTGTCTTCATGCTACTACATTGATATTTAGGGACAATTCCATCATCCTTTGACTCTGGCGCAACCTACACTCTTTGACTGTTTCTCCCAGTTTTGTGCTTCAGCTTCTGGAGGGTGTTATTGGATTGATGAGGTTACCAACTGCTAACAATGGGCTAACCTTTCCAGGTTTAAATTGTTTGCTGGTTCTCAAAGCCACTGCACCAGATGCATCACCTGGGAACTTGTTAGAAATGCAAATGATCACCTTCAAAGCGAGATCTGCTGGGTGGGAAGTGCAGGCAGTCAGAGACAGAAGTCCAGAGGCAGAAATCCAATTCCCGGGATTTTTATAGGTCCTGGAGGTGATTCTGAAACACCAGAGAAACACAGAATATCTCCTCATTGGGGGGTGGACAATCTGTTCAGTTCATTCGATCTAAGCTTTGTCCCTGAAAAACCTTAAAGACCAACTTAGAAAATGAGTGAGAGACAATTTTTTTTTCTTTTTAAGGCAAATGTGTGCTCTATTTGGCTTACATAGGCTTGGCACAGTCCTCCCTTTGGCCTTTGCCTGTCTCCGGAGGAGCTGACCTCTTGCAGGGGAATATTTAAACCCGTGTCTAATGCATGAGCGCAATGGGAGGTGTAGTTAGTCCTCAGGGAGAAAAAAAGAGTGATGGGTCCAGGAAGCCCGCCAGATGGCAGCCTGGTGCCTAGGCAGTCTCTGCATTAGCTAAAAGCAGTTTCTGTCCCTTTTCTGTAGTCAAAGAAAGGCGATCCAGCGGCTGGCTTTATTGGCTGTGCTGTTTGTCTCTCTCTGCTGCAGAACCCCATGAAATAGAAGGAGCGGGGGAGATCGAGCGAAATTGATTCGTGGATCAGCTGCAGCTACTATTGTCCGCATCTCACTAAGTAGATGTGAGGCGTCAATGTGACGTAAGGCTTGGAGTGAAGAAGCTGGAACTGAGCTCATGTAGCTCAGACAGGTGTCTGGGATAGGTGACTTCTGTCCTTGGGTGAATACGGAGCACCTACATATTCAAATCATCCGGGGAAGTTCAACTCTCCTCTTCTGATACCCACGCCAACTCAGGGCCAGTTTCATCAAAATTCAGCACGAATTCTGCCGTGGTGATTGTGATCATTGTCTAAGGCCAGAAATCACTATATCGAAGAGGTTGTGATTACACATCGGATTTGTGGCTTGGATGAAACATCCTTGGATGTTGCCTCACTCGCCTGTGTAAATTTCACCAGCAGACCTTGTTGTCTTTGCCCAGCTTAAATATTCAAAATGCAGAGAACGTACTGCACAGCAGAAAGACATCACACCCTTTCCTCCTCTCGTGCCTCTTTCCTTTTTTTTTAAATTTTTTTTTTAATTTTTGGGGGCCGTGAAAATCCAAAGTAGGGCATATTTATTGATGCATCTTAAAGGGAATGTTTTTGTCCCCCTCTCCCCAGCGTTTTGACCATAACAATCAAAATCGAAGCTGGGGAGATAATACAGAGGGGTGGAGCCCATGTCTTGCACGTGGCAGGTGCTGGAATTCAATCTCTGGCCTTTTATGCCCCTTCCCGCAGCAGCACCTGGAGGAGGAGTGCTGGTGGCCCTCAGTGCTGCCTGGTCTGGACACCCGACACCAAGCCTTAAGCTGAGCTGCGGGGGGCCTGATGCTCCGCCACTCCTAGCACTGCTGCACGTGGCCTCTATAAAAATCATTTAAAAATCACAGAAACTCTTTCCCCCTGCCTATAGCCACATTATAGCCACATATTTTTTAGCTGCCTTCAGGCTACAGACCACATTTTAAAGGCTCTGAGAGTAAAAAACAAACAAACAAAAACAAAAAACAAAGAAAGAAAGCATCAGGCTAGATGTAAGACTGCTGTTTTCATCTCATTAGCTTGTACTGATTAGACAGAATGAAAACATTCTGTAATGATTGCTTGCAAAACTGTAGTACTACTTGCTGGGGTTGGAAATTGTTTTATAAGTCAACACTTTTGTGTTGTACAGAGGTGAGTTTCCTGAACAGTGTAAGAGACTTTTGTTTTCATTTTCTCTGGAACTTTTTTTTTAATATTTCCACATAAAACTCTTAGTAATAGGTAAAGTGAAAGCTGGAAGGAAACATCATTATGCTATATTAAATATGACATATGTTTTGGTGGCATACAAAGTTCTTTTTATCTCTCCCCCCCACCACTGAAGGACATAAAAGCATCTCCAGAATTCCACTGTTGTTGATACTTTTGCTAATCTTTTCCTAGGTAATACAATTTAATACTATTAAATTGTACCTGGGAGGTACAAGCAATAATGTAGCAGGTAGGAGTCAGGTCAATTTGCACATTAGGCTAACTCAAGTTCTGTCCCTGGCACCCCATATGGTCTCCTGAGCTGGGCAGGAGTGAGTGAGTCATCACTGAGTGTGACCCAATCACTAAGAAATTAGAAAGAAAGAAAAGTACCTCTTTTCAGAAAAAATAATTTGTTTCATTCTTACTGAGGAAAGTTTATTATGTAGTTCTCTGTAACTGAAGATTGGATGAGAAATGTAGCTGTTTTAGGAAAGAGAACCAATGAAGAAGACCAGCAAATTAAAAAAATGAGGAATCAAGGGGTTGTTGTTTCTCCATTTGATGCTTTATTTGTTGAATTAAAATGTTATTCTTTTGTCAAGTGATATTTCCAAGTGATTCCTCAGGGGTTTGTGGGTATCTTGAAAAAGGGTGAAGGAAGTGTAGATTAATAAGATTGAAGTGTCTTGCTTTCCAGACAGGTATTCTGGACTCTGGAGGCCTTTCCCTTTTCTATAGATGAGTCCAAGGCAGTGGGGTTACTGATAGTTTAAATTATTTCCTGCATCTGTACCAACATTTGTTAGGGAATGAAATCTTTTGAAATTGTGATTCAGATTCAGTTTATAATTAAAATGAACATCCATGAATGCCCTGACAAATGTGAACCATTCTGTTTATAGGAAAATTGACAGAGGGTTTTTTTGTGAGAGACCAATTTTTACTGAATCCATTTTGTTATTTAATTGGCAAACTATTTTTATGACTCTGTGAAAATTTGAGGCATTGGTGCCTTTACAAGACATACATACATGTTCAACTAGTGAAAAGCCCAATCATTTATTTCAATAGCTGCTTTTGTTTTCTGTTGTTGATATGTTAACATAGCCAAACACTTGCATTGATCTCACCCTATTAAAGGAGCTCTGTCAGGGAGAGTGATGTAGCCTCAGTGACAACCAGTTTAGTAATTCTGTGAGAAAGAGATGAAGAAAGTTTTTAATCTTTCATCTGTTAACTTCTCACTCTAAAAATGTACATACCCTTATTGAAAGAAGCTGCTTCAAACTATTTTTCCTTAACAGGTTAGCTTTTTCATATCTTCACTATTAAATAAAATGGCACATTTACCAACATGGTTCTACATAAAATGAAATTGTTATGTGACAATTTTTAGTGTTTATAATTCCTACTTTGAAAGATCTAGCCATGCAGTCTTGAAATTCTGTAAATGCTTTCAGTTTTTATACGTACAGTTTCCTTGACTCTTTCCCATCTCCTCTTCCTTTCTAATCTCATGTTTCGTGATTTACCTGCTATTTGTCAAAAACAGCTTTTAGAGATATCTTTTAGTTTCCCACTGGAGCACAGCTTGAAAAAGAATGGGATATAGAGGATCATATATATTAGTGAATGTTTTTATTAGACAAAGTCATTTTGTAAAAAGTCAGAATCTCACAAAAACAATTTGAGGAAAAATCAATGACTTCATAAATTCAGGAAGAACCAATATTATCTTATGATTATACTGCCTTTTAAAAAAATCTAGAGTGTTTCATTCATAAAGATGACTTCTTTTATATCTGGCTAATTTATTCTAGATCTTATTCTTGTGTGTCATGGTTAATTTTATATTTCAGATGAGTCAAGATTATTCATTTTGGGATTTTCAACAATTTTCTTGAATTGAGCATAGCACTTGATCATTTGTAGTGTCACAAGAACATTCTTACTAAACAGTCGCTACTCAGTTCACTCTTTTGTTTCCTTAGCAAAGAAGAAGACTGCCTACCTTGATTATAAATCCTCTAAAAAATAGTAAGTGATTGATTTAGGCAGAGAAAACTCCCTGCTTTGAAAATCCCTGAAATATGAATGCATCTAAAATTAAAGATGTTATGATTATTGGCAGTATTTTAGTCTTTCATATGACATGGAAAAATGATACATGTAAAATCATTTGCATCACAGATTTACATGACATATAACTAAATTAAATTTGGAATTAATGATGATCTAACAGCTTTGTGTTTCCAAGGGGAATTAAAAACAGCTTTTGCTTTAAGAGTTAATTGGGCAGCTAAGATTCTCCTGCCATTTTAAACACCCAAATCACAAAATATCCTCTATTTGAGGAAATAGAGAGCACTAGATAGTGAGATTTATTGTTGTTTATAACCCATCTTGGCTAAGCTACTGAGAATATTGACCACTTCCAGCTTTCAACTAATTCATTTTAAACAAGATTCTCAAGTTAATTGCTGTCTGATGAGATTTTATTTTCTGTAAGCATGAGGTCATTATTTGTTGTTCTATCTTGAAGACCATTTTTAAAAATTATCAAACACTAAAGCTGATTACAAAAATAACTGAAGAATTCTTTATTACAATCATAGACTTTTTAGGTATGTTTTACTTAACACCCCAAATTTTAACAACAATATTAAGGCTCTTTTATTAAGTTTGGGCTAGTTAACATTGTGTTAGGATGGTGATTGAAAGATGAGACTCTGAAAACACTTAACACTTAATTTTTATACGGATGTTTCATTAAAGGAGATTTTTTTTTGCCAGGGCAAGTTCCTGGCAGAAACTTTGCACTGGACTAAGTCTCTCTTCTCTGGTAAGTATCCTAATATTATGCATTTGCACTCATTTTTCCCAAAGCCTTCAAACTGCTCTCAAGCTAAGGATCATTTTCTAATATTTTTCTTGCCATTATTGTATATATTGAACACTGTAGCACTGTTGTCCAGTTGCTTATCTATTTGCTTGCGCGGGCACCAGTAACATCTCCATTGTGAGCCTTGTTGTTACTGTTTTTGGCATATCGAATATGCCATGGGTAGCTTGCCAGGCTTTGCCGTGCGGCCAGGATAGTCTTGGTAGCTTGCTGGGCTCTTCAAGAAGGACAGAGGAATCAAACCTGGGTCGTCTGCATGCAAGGCAAATGCCCTACCTGCTTTTATAAATCATTTTTAATGTTGAACTTTTTTAAATTATAGTATTGTAATTTGCAAAGTTGCTTCTAATACAGTTGTTTCTGGCATTCGGTGTTCCAACACCAATCTCATCACCATTGTGGCCTTTTCTCTGCCAAAGTCTCCAGTTTCCCACATAAGCCCTAATCTTTCCCTCTTAGCAGGCACAAACAAATTTACTTCATATTTCTTATTATAACAAAAAGATAAATGTGAGATCAGAGAGATAAAACAGTGGGTGAGGTGCTTGCCTTTCCCTTGGTTGATCTGAGTTTGTTCTCTAGCATCACATGTAGATCCCTCCAAGCTCACCAGCAGTGATTTCTTAGTGTAGAGTCAGACTTATCCTTGAGAAATGCTGGTGTGACCCTTACCCCCCCCCCCAAAAGAAGGCAAATGGACTTATCAAAAGACATATCAATAAGAGTCAATTTGTGATCATTGTTATATCTCACGATGATATTACTAAAGTCACTGGGGATTTATTGAGCTTGTTGGTGCTAGCTGAGCCTTCTGTGTTATTGTTTCTGCTCATTGAGTTGGTCTTCTATGCAACTTTTCTATCAAATTTGCTTTGCTCATCCTGGACTGTCAGTACTATGAAATCTGTGCTGTAGAGCTGGAAAGATTTGGTGGCTTGCCAGGTTGATGAGGTTTATTTGAGTAGGTGGGCTGTTTCTATGTCGGAGGGTATAAGGTGTGGGTGGGTATTGCTGGGCCTTCAGGTAGAAAGGGAATCTGTCTGTCCCATCCCCAGAAGACCCTAGAGTTCTCAACCCAGATCTGTCTACCTGGGATGATTCATCAGCATCATTAATTGTAGAGCTGGGCCATTTCTATGCCAGTAAGATGTTGGTGAGGAGGGGGTCTCTTGGGTCATTTGCTCAGGGGGGTTGGGTGGGGAAATCTTGCCACAATTCTGAGAAGGACCCAGATTTGGTCCAGAGACAGGTGTACCTGGGAGAATTTAGCTGCTGGGCATACTTTCCTAGATTACTGAGGGGTTGGGCCTATTCTATGCCTGAGGTTGTTGGGTGTGGGTGTGGGCTACCAGGCATCAGACAGAAAGGGAAATCTGTCTTCTCCATTCTGAGAAATTCCCAGAGATCTCAGCACATACTGGTCTACCTGGGATGATTCATTGTTATTATGTTCTTTTTGAGATTAGTTGTGGAGCTGGGCTAAGTTTTATATAATAATGGTGAGAAAGGAGCATTTCCAGCATTACTAGGGCTGGAGAGATAGCACAGCGGTAGGGCGTTTGCCTTGCACACAGCCAACAGGGCCGACCCGAGTTCGATTCCTCCGCCCTCTCGGAGAGTCCGGCAAGCTATCGAGAGTATCTCACCCACAAGGCAGAGCCTGGCAAGCTCCCTGTGACGTACTCGATATGCCAAACACAGTAACAACAAAGTCTCCAATGGAGACGTT
>JAOXYA010101045.1:0-10861 GCA_028565675.1 Sorex palustris | reverse complement strand
TTATTAGGTGGTTCTTCTTCCTCCTCTTACTCCTCCTCTTCCACTATTCCACTCCCTCCTCTTTCTTTCTCTCTCTCTCTCTCTCTCTCTCTCTCTCTCTCTCTCTCTCTCTTTCCTGTCTCTTCCTCTCCCTTTCCCCCAACTCTTTCCACCTTACCCCAGGGTCTCAAACAAGTACTTGATTCTTGAACCACATCCCTGGACTAGATCATTTTATTTGAAGTTACATTTTCAAGACTATTTGTTTAGTTAATTTTGGAGTCATTATTATTTCTTTCTTGCTATCACTTAGGAGCAGTGGTTTCAGTGTTTTGTGTATTGGTGCCAGTCCACGGCTGAAAGATGTTTGGAAACCACTGCTTTAAAGAACATTTCAAGCATTATCAAATTCTATTTTCATGTATATGTCAACACTGTAGTTGTAATATTTTATTATTATTTTGATACTTAACCCAAATTTAATAATTTTTGAATTAAGTTACCTTTTTAGAAAATCTAATTCATTTGTTTATTTTTTTCACTGTCCAGTGACAATGCACTACAATTAAAATATCCCAGTTCCTTATTTTAAGAATGCAGAATTTATATTTTTTGATTTTAGGCTTTCCCCCACCATTTTATTATTATTTCTGGTTTTTGGGTCATACCTGGGTGTGCTCAGGGCTTACTCCTATCTCTAAACCCAGGGATTACTGAGCTGCCAGTGCCTAGAGAAACATAGTGGATGCTGAGGATAGAACCCTTGTTGCCTATGTCCAAGGCAATTGCCCCCCTCACAAGTTTTCTTATACCTATATTGAAAAGCATTTGTCGTGTATATGTGTATATGAGTGTGTGTCTGTGTTTCTGTGGTACATATGAGTATTATCAGGGCTACATATATAATTATGAAGAAGATTATTATTTATATATGTGGAATGGGCTTATAACCCAAATACATATTTCTATTTTAAAATTAATATTCCAATCATTCTTATTTCTCTAGAGTAATAAGTAATGTAGTAATTTTCTACATTATCTTTGAAGAATTTATATTATGGAGGTTTAAGTATAAATAAATAAATGTAAATAGGTTAGGAGGCTAAAGATAAATGAGTATTATTTTATTCAGAAACAGTTAGGGATAGTGTCGCTAGTTGCTTATTTCCTTCCAGGAAATTTGTATGTTTTTTCAGGAGCCTTTTGGGTGTATGAGGTTTTGTTTGAGTATGTCAAAATCATAAAGCTTAACACAATTTTGACCATATTCTCTAAGCTATTATAAAAATATATAAAAAAGAAAGTGACATTTGAATCCTGTAATTTTGGAGTCACTTCATATTGAGATTTATAATTTTTACAGATCATAACTTGCCAGTCTTCTCTATGTGCTAGCGTATACTCCTGTTCTCTAGTTTTTAATTGTCAGTATGAAAGTCCCAGATAGACTTCCACTCGTGCTATGTCTTACTAGAGAGGATTTTTTCATCATTTTAAATATTCCTGGGGGGCAGAGAGGGTAAATGCAGAAACTCACATTACCTATAATCTAAACAAAATCTAAATTAAAGGAAGATTTAAAAGCACTATAATGAAG
This sequence comes from Sorex palustris, assembly GCA_028565675.1. Lineage (NCBI taxonomy): Eukaryota > Metazoa > Chordata > Mammalia > Eulipotyphla > Soricidae > Sorex > Sorex palustris. The sequence goes on along the minus strand of JAOXYA010101045.1, from coordinate 9,285 downwards.
TTTTCATTAGAGATGTATGTGTAAGGTCTTTTGTCCTTAAATTTTCTTGATTCTTTATTGCTTTATATTTTCATTTTGCTTTAATTAGGTTTTCTTAAGAATTGGAGACCTTCAGGAAAAAGAAATTTATTTTTAACCTAGTCAGAGGTGATGAGTAACAGAATGGGAGAGGAATTGCAAGAGAGATTAGTAATTATCAGACACATCAGTACAGATTTTGTGAGTTAACAGAAACTTTTTCAAGAAGAACTTTAGGGTCTTAATAGAACCTTATCTTATGGGCTGCTTAGTAATGCATGAAAATATGTTATCTTTTAAAGTTCATTTACATATTGTTTACATATATGTAAATGTATGTATAATGTGTATATGTATATATATATAATATATATGTAAATATATATAGCTTTTGGGAAGCACCTGCCATTGCTTAGGGGATACTTCTGTCCATTTAGCCACCTTCCTGACCATCAAGTCCTGAAAATTTTGGAGAATATTTTTATTTGAAAGTAATACAATACACCAGGCACCAGATATATGGTACAGGGGATAAATCTGCCTTGCATGCGGCAAACCTGGAATTGGTCCCCAACATCCTATATGTCTTGATTCCCAATTTGTAGAGCCAGAAGTAACCCCTGACCATTGCTGGGTATGAACCAAAAACAAAAAGAAAATAGAAAGCAATACATTATGATCTTGGGTGAATTTTTTTTTTAAATTAAAGATTAGAATTTTCATACGGTGTAATAAAATACATAAACTATATGTTAGTATGGGCTGCAGTGATAGCACAGTGGGTAGGACATTTGCCTTGCATGCGGTCCACGCGACCGACTCAAGTTCGATTCTTCGTCCCTCTCGGAGAGCCAGGCAAGCTTCTGAGAGTATCCCACCTGCACGGCAAAGCCTGGCAAGCTCCCCGTGACGTATTCTATATGCCAAACACAGTATCAAGTCTCACAATGGAGACGTTACTGGGCCCGCTCAAGCAAATCAATGACAACGGGAGGACAGTGCTACAGTGCTACATATGTTAGTGTATACTTTCACTCTATTAAGGAGGACTTACCATACTCTGTACAATAATGAATATATTTGCAAACACAACCTTTTGTTTCTTTCCCCAAATTTCTTTTTCTCTCTAAAGATATCAGCACCTAATCACAAAATAGACTTTCATTTGGACATAACATTTAATCACTATGCCCTTTAGTTTGCTTATTTTGTCTTAAGAAAAACAAAGTAATAAAGATGAATAAGCTATGCCTTAACAGTCATTGGGAATTAGTCTTCAAAAAGTGAATAGACAATCACAGTAACTGAAAAGTACCTGAGTCATTGATCTTTGTTGGGGGTGGAAGACTATTCTTCTCACGCAGTGCTCAGGCAGTTCAGGGTCACTCTGGCACATCCGGGCCAACCCAGCTGTTCACTGGAATTAGGGGATCCAACAAGGAAGTATTGCTCAGACCTGTACTATGGGGACCCCCAGAACCATGCCCGACTATGCTTGGGGGGACTCAGTGGTGCTGGGAATGGAAGCAGCAGGTGCCTAGACGCCTTATACATTCTCTCCCCTGATGGTCTGAGGTCTTTATAAAGCCTATCACACAGTGTTGGAGGGAGTTTCAGTGTGAAAGAATCTCCCATTGTTGAATATATTTATCTGAGCTCTTAATATTTTTTTAAATTTTATTTTATTTTATAAAGTAGTTCACAATATCTGATTACACTTAATATTCAAACACCAATCCCACCACCATTACACCTTCCTATCAACATATTTCGGATGGTTCCATCTTGAACCCCAACCCCTGCCCCAAAGCAGAACCAAAATAATTTATTTTGTGTTGTTATGAATAACGCTGCCGTATTAGTGGCTCTTTCAGGGTCAGGGGAATGAGACCCATTGTCTTTACTGGTTTTGGCATATTGAATATGCCACGGATAACTTGCCAGGCTCTGCCATGCAGGCAGGATACTCTCGGTAGCTTGCCAGACTCTCCGAGAGGGATGGAGGAATCGAACCCAGGTTTGCCTCATGCAAGGCAAATGCCCTACCCACTGTGCTATGGCTCCAGCCCTTAAAATTCAATAGCAAAAAAATTTAAATGGAGAGGAAGTGAATAAAACATTCCAAAGAAGATATCCAAATGGAAAACAGGTATATGTAAAGTTGCTCAATATCAAAGGGCTGGAGCGATAGCACAGTGGATAGAGCATTTGCCTTTCAAGCGGCCATGGCCGACCTGAGTTCGATTCCTCCGCCCATCTCAGAGAGCCTGGCAAGCTACTGAGAGTATCTCGCCCGCATGGCAAAGCGTGGCAAGCTACCTGTGACATATTCAATATGCCAAACACAGTAACAATAAAGTCTCACAATGGAGACGTTACTGGGCCCGCTCGAGAAAATCGATGAATAACGGGTGGACAGTGACAGTGAACTTTTGGGATCATTTTTACCAACAATCACACTACTTTCTAAATCTCTTTCTAGGGTTTCATTATCTAAAACTTTATTATTTCCTTCCAGTTTATTTTCAAATACACCCAACAAGATAGTTCTTCTAATGCTGTAAGTCTTCTATCATTTGTACCCACCACATGTTGTACGGTCTTCACTTCTAAATGCTGAGCATTTTTCTTCCTCTGGTTCACATTCTAAGGTTATTATAATCTCCATCCTCTCCATCCTCTGACGCTCAGGGTTTACCCATGGCTCCATGCACAGGGGTCACTCCTGGTGTGGCTTGGGAGTATTAGCCACGGTGATGGGGTCAACCCTAGGTTGGTGCATGCAAAGCAAGTGCCTTCCCCTCTGTGCTGTTTCTCCAGATCAGCCTCCAGCAATGTTTCTTTTTTTTTTTTTTTGGTGGGATTATAGTTTTGAACCACAACCGCAATGCTCAGGGCTCACTCTTGACTCTATGCTCAGGGATTACTCCCGGCAGAACTCAGGGCACCTCGGAGTGGGAAACTGGACATGGAACCTGGGTCTGCCACAAGCAAGGCAAGTTCCCCTACCTTCTGTACTGTCACTCCAGCCTGTTGTAAATGGGACTATGGCTAGCCCTGCCATGCTCTGGGGTTGTGTAGGGGTGGAGAAGTTGGAGTGTCTGAATACAAACTTGGTTGGAATCTTGTGGCAGGGTGGGAGGGACTGACTTTTCACTAGGGTGCCTGTGTTTGGAGCACTGCAGCTGGGCACGGCGGGTGTGGCAGGTGCCCTGTGCAGGGGAAGCTGCGGTCCATGCAGCCCCCCACCCTCCCCACTCCAAACCTCCTAGCCTGGCCTCAGGTCTGGCTCCCCTCAGCGGTCTTCACTTCTAAATGCTGAGCATTGTTCTTCCTCTGGTTCACATTCTAAAGTTATTATAATCTCCGTCCTCTTAACAATCTGGTTTCCCTTGGTCCTCTTTATCCCACTTCCAATGTGTGTGGGATGAAATCAACCATCAGTCTGTTCTGTGCCTACAGAAGAGTGAGCCTGGGTACTGGAAAACAAACGCATAACTCAAGGGTTTACATTGATAACAGTTCCACTGAACAACATTTCCAATAAATTTCTGAAATATTTTCATGTTTATTTTTTTCTGAATTGGATAATTCATACCACTTCCTCTTCAATGTCCATGTCCCTCATGTCTCCTTTTGAATAAAGTGATGAAGGAATGGAAACAGCTTGGACTCTCTCTTCCTATCACCTCATTTTCTATCTGGACATCACCAATGCTCCCCTCTAAGTGAAATAAGTGAATAATCTAATCCTACCAAAGGCCAACCCTTTCGCTACCCTATTACCATTTCAAGATTTTGATTATGCATTTATAACCTTTATGCATATATACACTGCTACTGTATAAAAGTACCAGTGTATATCTCTTCCATCTCTAAAAAAAATGCCTTGATGAATTGCTGTGCCAGTTCTTTGTTCCTCTCATAGCAAAACATGTCATTGTTTACACTTCTATTCCTACCAGTTTACCTTCATTACATTCCAATAAAACTTTAAAATGTGCCTATCAAGATGGCAGGATGGGGGATAGAAGGGAATTTGGGAACACTAGTGGAGGGAACTTAATACTGGTGATAAAATTGGCACTAGAACATTATATATCTAAAACTCAAATATCAATAACTTTATAAATCACATTTATTCAATAATTTTTAAAATTTTTTTGTTTTTTGGGCCACACCTGGAGTTGTTCAAAATTTATTCCTGAATCTGCATTTAGGGATCAATCCTGGCTGGCTCATGGAATGATATGTGGTTCTGGAAATCAAACCCAGATCAGCCACTTGCAAAGCAAACACAGGTGAACAGGTAAGGTACTTGCCTTGCAAATGGCTGACCTGGGTTCAATCCCCAGCATCCTATTTGATTCTCCAAGCACCACAGGAGTAATCCTTGCACACTGCTGGCTGTGGTCTCAAACCCCCCAAAAAAATAAAATACATAATTCAAAGGTCAATAAAAAAATACATAACAATCCACATAAAATCTAATGTATATTCCTAGAAAATAAGCACCTTATAAAAAATATAAATGGAGGGGGTATGGTGCCGCCAGCAGGTCAATCTCTACCTGTGAGGCGAGTGCATCAGCAGTCTGATGGCACCTTCAGACTTCCAAATACCACAAAATTGCTGCTGTGCCTTTGGCCAGACCCCAAAACTTGGGGCAAAGTTTGCCAAGAAAGTAAACAGCCAAAAGTTAGGTATGTGGGAGATACACCCACAAACCACCTCCGGCTCAGCTATATAATTGGAGGCATGGCCTCTCTGGTTCCTGATCAAACTGCTTAACGACCATGATCCCAGAGACTCAGAACACAACGGCTTTTGGCAGAAATGCGTCTGGTCCCGCAATAGGTTACCGGCTCCGGGCCACCCCAGGTTGGAACAGGTTTCGTGACTTGGCCTGTTCCCCCTGGCGGCCCGGTGACCGCCATCCTCCAGAGGCCACAGGACAATCAGGTTTGGGTCCGCAGTGACGAGACACGTGGGGCCGCAAGGGATGGGGGTGGAGCCGGCCCTTTCCTCCCCACCCAACAAGACCCCAAGTCGCCACCCACGAATGACCTCTCTGGCTCCTGATCAAGCTACTTAATGGCCATGATCCCAGAGACTCAGACAAATCTTGAAACCCAGTGGCTTTTGGCAAAATGCGTCCGGACCCTCAGTAGGTTACTATCTCTGGGTCACCCCAGGGGTGAAAGGATACTGTCCCTCTGCCTGCTCCCCCTAGGCAGCTCAGTGGCTGCCAGAGGCCAGAGACCATTGGACAGTCAGATTTGGGCCCTCAGTGACGCGACACATGGGGCCTCACGGGATGGGGGTGGAGCCGGCCCTTTCCTCCCCATCCCAACGAGACCTCTAGTCACCTCCCATGAGCGTCCTTTCTGGTTCCTGATCAAGCTGCTTAACGGCCATGATCCCAGAGACCCAGGAACAAATCTCGGAACCCAGCAGGTTTTGTCAGATATCCCTCCAGATTTAATTGTTAAAACTTTGAAATTCCAAAATCACGTGGCCACTACCGCAGCTACGAAACACTATATGTTATTCATAACCAGCAATAGAAAACAAATTGTCAAGTGTTGCCTTTTCAGCAGATCTAAGTGTTGGGGTAAAATTCCAAATAATATGGTGGTCTGGTGTCAAAATATTGAATGTAATCAAAGTAGAGAGAGAGCAATGTGGAAATCACCTGCCCCACAGGTAGGGGGAGGGTGTGGGCTGGGGGTGGTAGACAATGGGAACTAGTGAAGGTACAGGTGTTTCATTGTATGACCGAGACTTAAACCCGAAAGCTTTGTAACTGCTCTCATGGTGATTCAATATATAAAATTATAAAAAATGAAAAAAAAATAAAGTAAGGTGGAGTTCATACTCAATTCAATCAGCTAATCAGTGGCTGAATGAATAGCAGTACTCCTACATAAATAAATAAACACAAACATAAAATAAATAAAACTTCAAAGAAAAACAGGTAAAAAGGAAACAACCCATGACCTATCACAGAAATAAAACAAGTTCCATCATATATAGTGGCATATTTCTTACCTGGCAAATAGAAGCTAGAGAAAGGGTCTGCATCTGCCCCAACAATTATATTGGAAATCTGATCAATTACTCCCTCTTGAGCAAGGTATTGTCGTCCATGGAGAGTATAAGCCAGTGATGTCACCATTTCTATACATGTTGCTCTGAAGTACCAAAGATTTCTATTAGATGAAAATATTTTACAAAATACTATCATATGCATTATTTTATTTCTTCCCATCAACTACGCAAGGTCAATAATCCTGGCTTTATCAATTAGATAAGCATACAGGATAAGAAAACTGCAGTGACTGGTCCATAGTCATGCACTATCACAAGGAAACCTTTAAATTTAAATCTTGCCTATTGTTTCCATTAAGATACAGATGCTTTCCTAAGTGATAGTCTTAAGCTTTGAAATGGCACACACACGCAAATGAGAATAGCAAAGTCCCCATATACCTTAATCCTGATTATGTAGTTATCAAGATTTTGCCTTACTTATAGTATCTCCTTCCTCCCCATTTTTAATAAATTACTTTAAGGTAAATTCCAATGATTGTATCATTTACCCTTTCAAACATGAGCAAGTCACACAAACATTTCCTGTCACAATTATACTACAACTACCACACATTAAAAACATTAATATTAAAAAACTAATGCTAATAATTCTTTGGTATTTAACAATAAAACTATAATCAAAATTTGCCAATCAACTGAGATAAATGCTTTTTATAGTTGATCTTAAGGTGCTTGAACCTATTATTAATATCTGTAGGCTTATTTTATTTCAAAAATTGATACAAGTTTTTAAAAAAAATGGGCTAAAGAATGTGACTCAGAAGCAAAGGGGATGCCTTGCATACTTGCATGTCTAACTTCTGGAAACACACACCTCTCCCCCCCCCCAAAAAAAAGTTAACAAAATTAATGTTCTGAGTTGGTAGAGCACCTGCCATGCAAGCAGCCAACCTGGTTCATGAGCACTGTGCTATGAGCACAGTCAGATGTGACCTCAAAACAAATGAACAAACAAAAATGGGGCTGGGGAGACAGTACAGCAGATAGAGTGCTTGCCTTGCATACAGCTGACCTGGATTGGTCCTTTGCACCACATACGGTCCCCAAAGCCTTCCAGGAGTGATCCCTGAGAGATCACTGGCACAGAGCCAGGAGTAAACCCTGAGTATATCCAGGTGTAGCCCCCAAACAAAACCGAAAAAAAACAAAAATTAATGTCCTTATGGGAATGTTTTGAAACAGTGACACCTAAGTTCTTTGAAACAACCTAACTGGTATTGAATTTATGCACAGAAAGTTAAACAATGCTGTCACTTTGCAGGGCAAGGTGTAGTGTTCAGGATGGATGGCAGGGTGGGGGTGAGGGGGACAGGACGTGGGGGAAGCTATCACTCCAGGTGATATGCAGCTTGGATATAAGAGCCTGACGGTTCAGCGCTTGGGTATGGCAAACAGTACTGCCTATAATGCGGGAGCCACAGAGCCACCACAGTGGTACTTGGAACCAATGGGAAACGTGATTGTCTGGTGTGGGGGAGATGGTAGCATGTGGTGCTTTGGATTGAATTCAGGACCCAGTACATTCAAGGCATGAGCTCAAGCCCTCTGAGTGCTCTCCCTGACCTGACAAATTCGGTCACATTTAAAGAAAGGAGGACTGGAGAGATAGCTCAATGGGCTGGAGCAAATGCTCTATAAGCTAGAAGTTCAGGTTCAACCCTAGCACCACTTGGTCCCTTGAGCACTTTTGGTCAGGTGTAACTCCCAAGCACCAAAGTGGGAGTAGCCCTTGAACACTGCTAGGTTGGTCCAAAGATCAAAAAAGATTTTTTTTAATAGCAGAAATCAGAAAATCACTTAAGAAAAAACCAAAACTGTGTATATAGAAATTTAACCATATTGTTAACAGCAAAACACTTGAAGCATAACAAATGATCAACAGCAAGAATCTATTAATCAACTGTGGAATATCAAGAAGGAAATTAAAGCTTAAGAAATTAGGGAGTACAGAACAAGAGATTGAAAGTACATTTTTTGGAGGAATTATATAAGCCATTGTATTAGTCAAGTTAGTTAACTCATGGTATCTTTAAAAGCTATTGGGGCCGGAGCAATAGTACAGCGGGTAGGGTATTTGCCTTGCACGCTGCCAACCTGGGTTCAATCCCTGGCATGCCATATGGTCCCTGTGTACTGCCAGAAATAATTCTTGAGTGCAGAGCCAGGACTAATCCTTGAACATTTCTGGGTGTGTCCCAAAAAGGAAAAAAAAGCTTTTGTTGCATTTGGGAGATGAAGAAACTTAGGTGCAGAATATATATAAGGTCAAAAATCGCTAGTGAATAGGAGAGATGCATGCAAACCTAGTCTTGTTCAGTTTCAATAGCCAATGTTTTTACTATCCTACATATCATAATGCTATTGCCTAAGTAAATAACACCAAAAAAGCTATGATAACATATATATGGGTTAAATGTACATAACACACATACAGTAAAAACAAAATGGTAGCCACCTTGGGACTGAAAACTCTTTTTGGTTTCTGGGCCACACCCAGAAGTGCTCAGGGTTTACTCCTGGCTACGTGCTCAAGGATAACTCCTGGCAGGACTAGGGGGACCACAAGGAGTGCCAGGGACCAAATCTGAGTCAGCTTCTGCAAGGCCAAGTGCAGCATTCACTGTACTATCTCTCCATCCCCAGTACTAGCATTTCTTAAGTGCATACATGCCTACTAAGGAATGGGAACACAGTTAACACGAGGCTTTGTAAAGTTCAGGTGAGTTATAACATAACAAGGTAGGGCCAGGTCTATTTTGGAAAGATCACAGAAAAACTGAAGGTTTTAATAAATTACTTCATGGTCATTCACAATAGATTTCACTTTGAGAACTCTTGTAACCTACGTACCTTACCAGCACATCCTCACCAGTCAGCTCTCTGAGAAGCTGAGTTATCAATCCACTGGTGGTACAGTAGCTTAAAGATTCTGGTGACGCAGAAGAAACCTCCACAATTAACTGAAAGAATAGGGGGAAAAAAATCAGAAAAGTAAAAGCTTATCTTAGCTCTAATTTTTTTTTTTTTGGTTTTTGGGTCACACCCGGCGATGCACAGGGGCTACTCCTGGCAATGTTCAGGGGACCATATGGGATGCTGGGAATTGAACCCGGGTCGGCCGCATGCAAGGCAAATGCCCTACCCGCTGTGCTA